>LGAG01001922.1:92142-113050 GCA_001278395.1 Lerema accius
AGAAAGGAGCATCCCTACGGTATTTTTTTATTCTCCCCTCAGGCGTGCTTATTGTCCCCTGATGGAAGGCAAATAGAAATCAGGTATATTTTGTGTTTTTTTTATAATAAATTTAAACATATCTCAATGGAACTTATTATATATCATTACTTTAATCTAAGACTCAATAAATAAAAGCTTAAAAAATTAGGTATCGAACCTGCAACACTAAGAAAATCGTCACTAAAGATTGCAAACCTATCTATCCACCCCATTCTACGGTATCTATTTTCTAATTTGGAACAGTTACACATAGAAGCATCTATTTGCCAACCCTAATTTGTAGGTAATAGCTGGTAAATTTTTTATTCGTTGCAAATCGCTCGTGGGCTAAACAAACATTGAAATAAAACTCGAATAAGATGTTATTAACATGTCAATAGTTGATTAATGAGGGCTTACGAATTGAATTACATTTTACTAACTAATACTTAGAATAGCAATTTTGTAATCTGCGCCTAATTGCTAATTTGGTTCTATGAAAAATATTTCAACAAACTTCAAAAGTTTAGAGATATAGGATAAGGTAATAATCCATTTATAACATGATGCCTTAAAGGTGTAACAAATAAATAGTATTAACAAGCATTTTTTGGAAATTAATAGAAAAAGAAAAAACTTAACTAATAAAAATTTGGGTTAGTAGGGAGCACTAAAATAAAATAAAAATGTTACTTTTATAAATATAGACGAATCCAATGACACATTTTAAATTGAAATCTGACGAGTCGTTTGTGTTGTAGAGCGTGCCAAAATTGGACATACATACGCTCGGAAAACATAATCCTACTTTTAACGCAGTAGGGTAAATATTGATAACTTAATAATGCCCCTTCCTTTTTTTGTTCAGTTTAGTTCTTAGACAATTAGTTTTTATAAATTTGATACTAGATGGCGCTGTTACTATATTTATACAACAAAGCTCTCTCTCAGGTACTAACAGTAAACCAAGTTAGTAAATCTAGACTATATTTTCCGGCATATAAGCGGAACTGAACGCACGCTCCGTGCTTGTCATATCAAGTTATCTGGTGAAGCTCAAAACTGCCTTGTTAACACAATGTTGCTTGAATTATATCAAGCTTGTTTCAGGTAAATAACTAGTGTATACTGTTAGTTTACTTTATGTACTTAAAATAGAGTAAATACTTTAAGTACTACACGTAAGAGGTAAAAATGATTAGTTTTCTATTTTTTTTTTTTATAGAAAATTTAAATAATAACATAGAAATAGAAATTTATTAAGAGGTTAGAATATTAACTTTGTAAAAAATCGTGTATCGTATTAATATTTTTTTTTTTAAAGACGTGCAGGGGAGTTTCTTTCCCCTTTCTTCTCCTCCATATTAAAGCATCTTTAAGGAACGGAAGTAGATTCTAAAGTTGACGTGCATAAGTCTATCATTGATACCTATATGAATAAATGATTTGGAATTTTGAATGTTTGAAGTTTGAATTATTGATAAATGTGCAAATAAGAAACGTGATTGAAAATCATCGTTATTTGTAAAAAATAATGTTCAAAGTTAGAATATCTGTAAGAGAATATATTGCTAAGATTTTTGTAAGCTTTGATCCATTAGTTTCGGAACGTAACCATTAATGTCGAAACTTAGAGCCAAAACTTTGCAATAAAGAGCCAATGGTTTTGAATTGTAGAGCTATTAATTTTGTAATAAATTTAAAACCATTTTTTCTGAACAAAGAGACATTAGATTCCGAAGTTTAGATCCTTTATAATTAGCTGTACCATAAATTAGTTAAATTCAAATACAGTTACATAGTTAATATTCAAAACTAGATTTTATTTCAGTCCTACAACATGCCTATTTTCAATTCAAAATCCATTACACAATAATGTATAAATTACATAATCATAACGCAAACACTATTCCGTTACACTGAAATTCCGGACACAGAAATGGAATGTCTGACTGACATGTTATCATTTCTATAGTCATTATAAATGCATATACGATCGCTTAGAATGCAGAATGCATGCGACACTGCATAGAATCAATATTTGATATCAAATGGTACATCTAAATATAAAGTATGCTTGCGTTAGCTCGTATGCACTTCCCTTTAAATCAATCCTGGATTATAATCTAATATATGTGTTTCAGACATTGTTTAATATATTTTATCGTCCAATCCAGTTTGTGAAGATGTTTAGATGTTTGTAAGTCCTTTACGCTCTAACCGTTATACGGATTAAGCTGTAACTTGCAATACGAATAGTCCGTATCCAGGAATAGGACATAGGATATATTTTATCCCGATTGTAGGTGCCCTTAGGATGAATCAATTTTTTTTAAACTACATATACGAGCAAAGCAACGGGCGTCGTCTAGTTATGAATAAAATTATTACACCTTTAGCAAATGCGCATGATGATCACTATTAACGTTTTATTATCTGTGGTAGCTTTGCTTTTCTCTTTAAGAATATTGATAGTAGAGTCACCTAGCGGGTCAAATTGCAAAACTTTTTCAATCAGTATTGCTCTGAAATACTCCCTAAAGTCTATTAAAATTGATTCAGCCGTTTAAGTGAATTTCAGTGAGATATAAAAAATTCTGTGTAAAGAATAACAATTTATCAATACATGTGGAAATACCTTTTCCTGTCTATGACGATTTAACAATGCAAATCTGTTCGTAAATAATGGATTGCAAAAACAAAGATCTTTACGTGACGTGCAATAAAGGTGGGATTCCGTATTACGCGACAAACGACTTACGTCAACGGCATTAGTAAGCGGTGACATTTCCCGTGAGGGCAAACGGCGTGACTATCGAGATATCATTTGTTTATTGCCGATTATAACAAGCGGTAAATAAAAATGGAGACTGTCGTACAATAGTTTAGTTTAGTTTAGATTATTAAATTCAAATTCATAGGCAAATTCAAAATTCATATTGGTAACAATGATACACTTAAGCACATAATTTTTTTTATGTCCTTCCATTGTCTTTTCAGTATCCCATTCATCATCATCATTACAACCCATAACTGTCCCACTGCTGGGCTCGGGTCTCCTCTCACAATGTGAGGGGTACAGGCCTCATTATATTATCCCATTATTTTCGAATTAATCTCATGTACTATTGTCATCATAAAAATGACTCTTGTCGCATAAATTCATCACTAACATTGTAGTTTGTCGCATTTTATGGAATCGCACCTTATTACAGCTTTTGAGTAGGCGTATGAGTAAATATATTGTGTATGCTCAGCCATTCATTTTAAGGGCATTTGCTTAAAATAACGTAGGAAGTATTAACCGATGAATAAGCTCGTAAAATTGATTTACTCCGATACAATAATCTCCTAAAAGGACATGGCATAGACTGATTTACGATAAAATTGTATTACGGGTATTTCGTATTATGTTTAACTGTGGTTTAACCCACTCGTTTAACTCGATGGTTTGAGTGAAAGTAGAACTTTGTCTTGATCTTTGATAGCCAAAAATAGGGTTGTCTTTGCCTAAATCGGTATTACCGGACAAATATTTGGTAATGTCCGGATATTTGGGCAAAATTTTGATAGTAAAGAAATATAATTTTAAAATTTTTTTTGGTCTCCGATATTAAAGAAATATCTCATTTATTTATTAATACTTCTGTTTGAGAACATTTGTTTTCATATTTTTTTTTTAATTATGAATAAATAAGCATTGTGGTATTTTACAACCATGTAGAAATTTTACTTGAATTATAATTTTTAATACATATATTTTATTAATTTGTTGCATGTTTGAATTGATCAGAATTTTCGTGTCACAAGATTTATGTCCAGGCTTACCCGGTAAATTTTTAATAAACAGGGATGTCTACTATCTCAACAGAAATCCAGACAGTTTGTCGACAACCCTAGAATATTATAATCGAGTAGCCAAACCCTACAAGTTGTATAAACGTTATTTAATCGTCAGTGGGAAGCTACACATATAGTTTTATTGTTACAATTATGTTACATTAGTTTTGTAACATCATTATTATCGGGTTGTTACAAGTAAGCCACCGTTATGTATAATATATTTTGTTATTAAGTTTCTGTGTATAAACATTTATGTTTTATTTTATTTTTCGATAATAAGTTTTATAAGTGACGTTTCGAAACCAAACCAATCATAACAACAAACAAACGTGCCTCTTTTATTTTTTGTTAGTGTCGAAAATTTTAATATTTGACTTGCAATTTCTTGCATAGGGGCCTTGGGAAATTCATATACATTTATATTTATTTAGTAATAGAGTTACGTAAAGTAATGCTTACATTTTTAGCAATAGCTTTAAGTAGAAAACACTAGTAGTTTGCTTAATTAACTAAAATTACTGTAAACTCCTATAATTACATTTTATTGTTAATTGAAATAGTAAAATTATACAGCTACTTAAATTTAAATGTAGTATTATAAAGCTAAGATATCCAAGCACCTCTAATTGCTACGTCTTAACAGGGTAACACAGTTAAAAGTATTATGTAACTCTGCAATGAATAAATAAATATAATTCAGTCTAGCAGTTCAGTTTATAAAATCTATTGACTTAGATAAGTCAAAAAATAGTTTGAGTTCAACAATTTTATACCTAGTTCTAATACATTTTTACATCAGCGACAACTACCGGATCTAATTGAGAATCTAAACTATAAACAGATACTTATAATATACAAAAAACTATTAATCATTAATAGCAAAAAATATAACTGCTATTACGAAAACTGTCACTCTTAAAATAAAGGTGAATTTAATAACACCTCATACATTCGAATCAGTCAAGTAATTTACATACATATATACATACAGACATACATACAAACATGCAGACATACATACATACACTCGAAAAACAATACCGCTCAAGTTAATCACTATGCGAATGAGATGGAAAGTTAGACGTAATACGTAATTTCGTACGTAAGTTGAAAAACTTAATGACAGATAACAGACCCGAGAACATCAAACAAAATTCATCATAAAATTTTTTGCTTTGCGCGAAATCGAACCCAGGATCCTTTGAATGGCAGTCCGGGAGTAACCACTGCGCCATACACCTTATAAAATTGAAATAAATTGTAGTAGCAAAAACTATGACAACAGATCTTATCAACTTTTTAAATTATCCTCGTTTCATTTAATGCATTACAAATCGATCAAATCTAAGAAAAACTCAGTGATTAAGCAATTCAATCTACTTTTTAAACCATTTTAAAACGTCTGGCTATCTATCTGTAATCGTTAATTGAAAGTCAACAGTTTAATCTATGGATCAGTTGATCTTGCTGTGAAATTATCAAGATACAATCTTACGTATGAATGAACTCCATAATGCCTTATCGACATTTTGCTTCGGATCAATCAATTAAAATTAAAATGATGAAATGTAGAGCAAAAACAAAACAAGACTAATAACTTGTACTTATCGGTTTATTGCCCGACTGTGCTAAAAGGTGGGTAATGTTTTTGGAACGTATGTATGTATGTTTATTTTTTTGTAATCGTCTTCATTGTGAGAGTGGCATAATGCTATTATTTTTTTAAATAAAACTTCTTAATTTTTACTAAGAGAATTTTTTTTTTTTTTTTAATATAATTAATATCTAGTTTATGACGGAAATGAAGCGATGAATTGAAATTAAAAGAAGCGAAGCCCTAATAGCCCAGCGACTTGCGTTGATTCTGTGATAGACGAAATTAAGTAACTGCAGGCGCATGCAGTTGGATGGGTGATCGCTAGTAGCAAATATTCCTTAGCATCTCCGTGCTTTAGAGGGCACATTAAGCAGTTGGTCCTGGTTGTTATCGTTAGATGACAGTCGTTAAACCATGTCGGAGGCCTTTGAGCAGCATAATAATTACCGACACTTAAGTTAATAAATTAATAAGCGCTAACACACTCTTACCCCCGCAGTAGGATTCCGTGTCGCGGGTGACATGAACAACACAAATAACATCACTAACACCCATGACCCGAGAATAAACACTTATCTGTCACATAAATATCTGCCCCGGCCGGGAATCGAACCCAAGACCCCTCTGACCAGTTGGCCACTAAGAACCAAAAATAGGTAGGTAAACAAGGAACCCAGGCACGTACTAAAGAGCCTACTGCATAATTGTAATCTATTCACCCGTATTCGCACGTAGTTCTAGCTATGCAGTATATTCATCTGATTATAGAATTATCTCCCCATCACGACAGCTCACGAGCTGCGAAATCTTTGATTCGTTTTTATTGCAGACGCGAATCTTATCTTGTGATATAGTGTTGTAGAGAATCTTTGGTTTGTTTGGTGCATACTTTAGCAAGGAGATATTGTATTACTATGTGTATGTTGGGGACAGGTATAATTATAGTAAATAATAAAAATATTTCCATTTAAATATTGCCTGTACTTCTAGCAAACTAAAATTTGGCAGTGAAAAAACAATAAAGTGTCTGAGTTTGTGTTTATTGAAGTGAAACCTTCTTAAAAAGCTACAGTAAAAAGAAACAGGCTCATAAATTAGGCGGAAAGAAATGAGATAGGAAGCATTATACAGTATTTCTACTTGACTACTAGATGGCAGCACAGGAGTGTCTTACTAGCGACATCTATTATCATGTAAGTGGTACTATTTTTTCAAGCATTGAATGCAGTTTTGAAAATAGTGACATTTATTAATAAAACCTAAAATAAATTTGAAATGGAGTGAGTAAATTGTTTCTAACTGTGATAATAGATGACGCAGGTGTTTTGTATACGTGTCATTATATTCGTCTTATTATCTCAAAGCCAATATTTTTTAAGGTTCTAACACGTGTAAATGCACACTGTTTTTTTCTACTCGTAATATTTACGTAACTCTAACCACTCGTGCAGAATACGCGTTAAAATTCAACGAGTTAATTCGAGATGGCTATCTTAAACATTAAGCATATTTTCAAGAACTAACTCAACCAACTTATGCAGAATCCGTCATTCCATATCAGATGAAAAGGATTATCTTAAAGATCGGGACAGGGAGCTTGCTTGGGGCTCGGAATAATTTTTATTGCGAGTGTAAAAACCTAACCCACGTCATTTCTGTGTGGTCTCGTAGCGTAAGTAGGTATTTACTGACATGTTGTGCAAAGAAGTATTATTAGTTCATTCAATAACTCCGTAGGAGAGGTCAAAATAAAAAAGAAATACATAACCTAACTTAATTATCAACATAGTAGCCTTCAAGGTCTTCTTTAGATTTCTCTTTCCCCTCAAAACAAGCCTCATTTTTAGCGATTAGTTTAGCAACATTAAGGGATGACTGTCCTGTTGGTCATAGATGTAAGTGAGATTATTACCTGTTATAATTTGTTAGTGTAGAGACCGCGGAAGTTAGTAATATTAGTACAGGTTAATTCTGTTAGTAAATATTAGTCCGGTTAGTAATCTTTAATAAAGGTCTCACTCGAATTTCAAAGTGTAACTTTACGTCGTTGATTTGCTTATAGGTAACCATGTTGAAACTAATTGGTTATGTTAATCATTGGTTGTGCAAGTAAGGTTATTTCTGATATAAACTGAGTTTTTTACAACATAAAAACTTGTAGGATCTTTCAAACATAAAAAAAGATGTCTACAATTCAATAGGTCAACATACCTTAATGAACCGCAAACATAAATAAGCTAAACTGTAGTTAAAATACGGCACTAAGTCCAATCTACTTCGTTTCTATTTCTAGTCAGAGTTCAAAGGCCTTTGCATGGACATTATTAGCATATTTAATCACTAAGAGACTGTACCAGCATGACCTTAGTTGTTAATGTACGTGTCGAGGAGATTTTAGCCGTAGTCTCGCAAAATGTAGTAGGAAATAATGTTAGTTCTTTAAAATAGTTTCATGAAATACGGATTAATTTAACCACTAATTACTAAGCTTAATTATGAGATACCTAATTAAAGTGGGCTCTAATGATTTCATATTGATAATTTAATTACATTTTGTTAATAACCTCTGGGAGTATAAATAAATTATAGTGAAAAAAAACATCATTACATTTATACACGATTAATTTGAATAATACACACTACTTATATTAAGACTAACACCATTTTCTTCTCAGGTTAATAAGTTTGTATTTATTTATACTTCATAATAACATACATTATCTGTAATTAATAATGAAACTAAACTATACATAATATTATACTTAAAAAAAATTAATTATATTTATGCACGTGAATTTTCTTCAATCGTAACTTGTAACTGTAAATCTGAGTCATAGCATCATTAAAACAAATGAAACGCATCATAATTCTGTCCATCCATTTCTTTAGACACACACAGTCACACAAACACGTGATCTAATTTACAATTCCAAGCTCATGACTGAATAGCGAATCATGAAAGACAGCTGTTCCCACCACAGTCCCAGTCAATTGCCGCCATAGATGATCTTTGACTGGTAATTGGTCATCGGATGACTTCACAACAACCGGTTGAATGGAACGTTAATTACCGTGAGTGATTACAGCTTAGTGAGAATTACTGTTAGGTTATTGATACGAGTTCGATAGGAATTATGGTGTCTTTTGTTTGTTGTAGAATGACGTGTACCTAAGTGTAATTATGACATCAGAATGTTTGTTAATACCTAGCGTAAGAATCTCAGGCCAAATAAGTGAATAAATGTACTACGGATCCCTGTCTATTATGTTATTCTATATACCTACCTTGTTTTTTTCGTCGCGATTTAAAAGGTAAACAATCTTGGCGCTACTTTTATTTATTTCATTAATTTAAAAAAAAATATTTAGAAGTAGGTTTACAGAAATTTTATTTGAACATTAAATTATTGTTTGTTCTTTATTTTTTTTAAATTTGTGTCTGTCTTATTTTTAAATCACTGTAAGGTCGTATACTTTTTAAATCACGATGAAAAAAACGAGCTATAGTAATATTTATAGCTAGTATTCTAAATCAATTTATGTAAGCGCAAACGGCGCTTACGCTTAAATACAGCGTCATAAATCATCATATTGATGGCTATCTCTTGAATTTATGTCTCCCATTAATCGACACAGTTATTTAAGAAATGCTCTCTTATAGTCAGTGCATATTTCTCGCAATTTTCATGCTTATCGATGATAAAGATACTTTAAGTTTGTTTTTAGTTGATTGGGAAGGGAATTTTTATTGATATGTCATGTATGTATGTATGCTCATCTATCCACTTATAATTTCTGAACTATTTAACTTAATTTGACAAATGAAGTAGGTATCTAGGGCTTTATTTATCCGCTGGTTATAGACTATGTGTCGTCATATTAAATTGAATGTAGCGCCTTCTACAGAACATAAAATTATGATTTTACAGATACCGAGTGTGGTTTCGAACCACTGTTGGTCCCGATAGGTGATGCTGATGTCGAGATACATCAAGGGACCAGCCAAACTATTAGAGTTATAGAAACGCCGCCATAGCAATAGTTGTCCGATATGATGGGCATTTACTAAAGGTACATGAAAATTTAAGATCTTTAGTACCTGATGTGGAAAACTAAAAGATAAACAAAATATTAATAGGAATGTCGTAGAATAACGATTGTCTGGTCTTCTAGTATAGATAATGTATCCTTGATAATATAAAGCTGAAGAGTTTGTATGTTTGAGCGCGCTAATCTCAGAAACTACTGGACCAATTTGAAAAGTTCTTTTAGTTTATGATAGTCCATTTATCGAGAAAGGCTATATAACATCATGCTAAAATGAATAAGAAAGGAGCAGCAATAAAAAATATTGTAAAAACGGCAAAATTACGCGGTCGGTCAATTGCTAGCAAGTTATAGAACTAATCTTGAGACCACATTCCTATATAAAACAGATCTTACAAAATCCGGACTAAATAGGAACTTCCCAAAGTTTCTGAGTGTTAGGAAACTACTTTCAAAGCAAAAGTTTGTTACAAAGCAAACTTACTTGAAGCAACCTACTTCACGGAACATTTATACGAGATTCCGATGTGTTTTAGTGGCATGTAAGATGGAGAAAAATCTTGGTAATTTGACATTCTCAACGACACGACTACTATGTCGGACTGCCCTTCAAAAGGTCCTGAGTTCGATTCCTAATAAGTCAGTGTGTATGTGTAGGAGTATGAATGTTTAATTTTCGGTGAGAGCCCTTATTTTTACTTTAAAAGTCTAAAAGAAAAAATATTACAGCCTAAAAGTCATTAGTAAAGTTAAAAAATGTAGGTTGGCACCATTCTGCCAAGAGTGTGTATATAAATCAAATAGGTAAAAAAAAATTGGTTTAGATGAGAATCATCTTGCTACTCGATAACCTACCTTGCTACACCTACTGTTAGCCTTAAAACCGATCACGCTAACTCTATGACGGTATAAGTTAGTAGCAAGTCATTACATGAAGAAATGCATTGCGTGCAGAATAAACTGATCAACTCAGAGCTAACTTTACGAAGTATGTCTAAAATATAGCTGTAAATTACAGTCAGATAAACAGTGATAGTTTAGTGGTTTGAAAGTCTTCCGAACGGGAGTTCCTAAGTTCGAACCCAGCAACTCTAATTATTAAAAGTTATGTGCGTATTAGAAACTAACTATCACTTGCTTCGGTGATCAAACATCGTGAGGAAACCTGCACACCTGAGAGTTCTCCAAGATGTCCTATTCCTGGATGCAAACTATCTGTGTGCGAAGTTTCAGCTAATCCGTTTAACGGTTAGAGCGTGAAAAGGGACAAACATACAAACATCCAAACATCTTTACAAACTTTCACATTTATAATATTAGTAGGATTATGTATAAAAAATATAACATTTCATCTAATCATGTACTAGGGTAACATAAGATAGAAGCTATTGAAAAACCGATATCCGGAGAATGTATTACACTTAGTTCTAAAATGAACATGAACTAAATTTGATGAAATAACACAGAGTCAAAACCAAATAAATAATAATAGGAAGCTCGCGATTTATTATCTGCGAAATTGAAACACTATTGCCAACATATACTAGCTGGTCGAGAATAAATTGTTATTTCGCTACCATTGATTTGTTCCATCCATAACTCGCAATGTTTTACCAAGCGAAATTGACAATGGATTTGCATTACATTTTCTGTTTACGCGTGCGACTATGCGACTTTGTTGCGACAAAAAGTCGCACGCGTAAAAAGTATTATTGGGGATGTTTAAGTGCTGCTTTAGTGTTTAAGTAATTTCTAGAGGACATGTGGAGTGGTTGAAATTTGACCATAATTTATTTAAGTCAAACAATAGAGTGTAGATTAAATGACAACTGTTTATTAACAAGACCTTTCGTCAGATAATTTCCTCT
Source organism: Lerema accius (assembly GCA_001278395.1). Classification (NCBI taxonomy): domain Eukaryota; kingdom Metazoa; phylum Arthropoda; class Insecta; order Lepidoptera; family Hesperiidae; genus Lerema; species Lerema accius. The sequence goes on from LGAG01001922.1 coordinate 103,519, forward strand.
GTAATTGTGTAAGTTTTGCTTTAAATTAAAAAATATTTGTATTTGTAAGAGAACCAGACAAAACTCCTTCGCAAGGTAAATTTTAACCATGTTAAAGTCAACCAGTCAAAATTATATTGCGGATTTTCGTCGCGATACAGTCGCAAGTATGAATAAGCCCTAACTTCATAATAAATTATACAATAGGAAATGCTCAACCGGTAGAAAGTCACATCATTATTCAAATCCTATGAAATGGATCTTTGAGAAATATAGTGTTAAACTTCGATGGAGAACCGGGTATATGGTCGGAATTAGACCATAACAATTTCTGGGTTATGTAAACTTATGAAACTTAATATAAATGAGGTTTAGCCTACATACATACATTACATACACACACACATACATACACCCACCTTAAAACATCCTCCTAACACAGAATAAAAATAAATATTATGCCATATTATGGGTCATTTGCAATATACATACATTATACATACATACATCCATACGTAGTTTGTTGCCAAACTAACCCAATTTCGTAGACAGATCATTAACAAACCATTATACCAAAACTTACCCGAACAATTAAAAAGACGATTTATCTTAATCGTACCGAATACGTCTCGACGGAAATTAAGGTGAAATTAACACGGAAGTCATTTTTAATAGCCACTAGTTTTGGGTGGGATGTATTTAGAATTTGTTTCACTTTCATATTATTTAGTAAGGTTTTTAAATATAACAAGACTATTAGACCTTGGTTCCTGTTTACCCGACTGCGCCAGGAGACGGGTAATGTTTTTGTGTGTGTGTATGTCTTTGGCATGCTCTACAAACTAAACTTGACAGATTTTAACATATAGGGTCTAATTAAATTCGTTTCTATTGTAAGAGCAACGTATTCATTATTTATAATCTGTCTTAAAAATGCATTGGATTTACAAAATAAACCAAACACACACTACTATGTTTGAATTACAGACATGTCAAACTCCCTTGACAGTCATTTGACATCCTCTAACCTACTTGTAGTATATCTGAACGAGTCTATACATTATAATTGGACAAAACTGCTAGTAATTATTAGAAATGTTGACGGCATTTCAATAGCTTCTTAATGAACACCAATTTTTAATTAAACAATCTCAACTACTTTTTTTTTTGCTATTGATATATTTACCTACTCATAATATGTTACGCAATTACAAGATCACAAAATTAAAGATCAATTACATAATTATTATTACATAATTAAGTATAAGCCAAGTGCCCTCAAATCAGCGTCATATTGTTTACGGCTGAACAACTGGTCGTAGGTATTATAATCTATAATACTACTAGAGTACCCATATACAAACTTATTAATTCCGGGATAGTATACAACGACAACTTAAGCGAATCATAATGAATTGACAAATTATTGAAAATGTATTAGTACTTTCTAATTAAGTGGACCTATTATTTTTTTTTTAGACTTAAAAGTAAAGGCATAAATTTTTTATGAGCCAAAAAATTCATAAGGATGAAATTTTTTTTTTAACTTCGAGTTTATTTTACCTTTACACCGTTTTTGTCTTATATTTAAAAGCCATAGTTTTAACTAAATGGTTAATACGACTTTGATAAAAATATAAGCAAACCGAGCGATTCGTAACGACTTAGCTACGATTCGATAACGACTACTTTCATGCAATCAGCGTATCTCAATTTGTAGCTAACCAACGTTTATTATAGATAGCAGCACCGTCACGTGGAAGTCAATTTCAGTCTTCTAAGACGTCCATTAATGTCGTCAACATATGGGAACCCTAAGACCATTATTTTTTCTGACACAATATTTTCTATGCTCGACTTAAGATAACTAGTTATCCCTGCCAAATGTGAGAGTGAATTGCTTAATCAAGATCAATTGAGCAAATTAACCTTTATCTTATACGGATTATATTCAAAGTGGATCGTATTGGTGTAATCAATTATTAAAATAAATAGCATAGCTTAAATTTAAATACAAAATTATGTTAAAAATCTGCATGGTAAAGGATCTACCTACTACTTACTATAATCAAAATTCGAGCATGATTAATTATACCACAAACTAGATTACGACTAGATCGATATATCTGGCTGGTAATTAATAGAAGAAAAAAAAAAGAACTTGAAATTGGAACGTTATAAAAGCAAAAATTCGTCACTCACACAATGATAATGAATCCAAAGACATTTCACACGTTGAAATCCAATAAGCCGTGTAGACTATAAATCGTGGCAATTAAATACACACATATACTTGAAAAACATTTCCTTCCATCTGACGTAGCTAGGTAAAAAGCGCATTACCAAAACACATTAAACATTGCAACAAAATAAAGCAATCGTTGTTCAATCAATAATAGATCCAGAATTACGTAAGAAAGGAGACGTACAGACGAACAATCGACTGTTGTTTCAACCGCGATTGTTCCCCACAATCGTAACTAATGCTCTTTGACCCGTTGTTTCATTTGTCAAATAAATGGGACGAACTCATCTCGACCGTTTGTATTGAAAAGATCTGTTGCCAATAGTTAGTTGTTTAGACAAATGGTTTTCGGGAACTTTGTTCTTAACAAGGCATACATAATCGTTATTGTGTAGTGTTTTAGATTTTTGCTTTGATAAGACAAATGTGTGGAATTATACTCTGGGATCTGATGTTAAAATGGGCATTACGCTCTTTATTGGCAGTAGAGTAAAGATTTAAAAAAATGTGCAGTATAAAAGATAATCTGCTTGATAAGATAATTATCTATACGTAAAGCATTTAACTTTGGATACATTTTTAAGAATAATGCAGACACGTATGTACAAGCTTAAGACTTGATAAGCTTAAAGATTACATGGCGATAAATTTCTCAAAGCTTAATTTAGTTTATAAAATTTATTAAAAATACATTTATTTTGGAATTTAAAGCAAAGCACACACAACTACTCGAAAGATAGATGTTGACATCTGCAGCTGACACAGTGAGCTAAGGTCAAATTTCGAACACAAAGCAGATAAGTCCTTTATAATATAAAATGGAAGAAGACAAGTAGACTCATATAATATTTATGGAGGTGAATAAGCGTAATGTATCCTATAGTTTTTAGCAATTTTGTATACCTCTCAAGCCCATCCGCAATTTTCTTCACAATTGCCTCCATTCTTATTACAAGAATAATAGATCTCAATTATAGTGAGATAGTGATAATATGCCTTCAATATTACCGTACATTTGTAATTCAGACATTAATCTCAACGGATCAAATGAGAATTCCCCATTATTCAACGTTTTTTGCTACAAATGTATTTCACACGATCAAGTACATTAGAAAGCGCATCTAACAAAAAGGTTTACACCAATTTAAATACCGCTATCTCAAAACCCGTTTTTCTATCTCATTACCCATCAAATCTTCATGATTGTCGAAAATTGAGATAGGTTAACACTTCATCATTGAAGTGTAAATTAGGTATAACTTGAGGCAAATTATAACGTGGTTATTTAACGTTATGATTATGGTTTCTAACACCTTATTTTTTTTTTTGTGTTCCGACAAAAATTTCGCCGTTTGATAAGTCAAACGGGATTTGATTCGTCGTATGATTGGCGATGGGTATGGTGAAATGGTGGCTATGTCGGAACGCTGGCCAATGTGTTATGGGTTCAATTCCCAGAGAAGTAGAATTTTAAATAATTAATTTAAACTACACCGAGGTTTGGTTGTATGTTTTAACCATTTCTTTATAGAACAAAAAAATATCAAAAAAAGGGGTTAAAAAAACTCGTCAATTTTTTATACAGATTTTTTAAATTTGTTACTATCTTTGGAATTGTCAAAAATTCCCATAACATAACAAGAGTTAGGTTTTACCAGGACCATGTTTCAAAAAGCCTTCCCAGATAAAATCCGTATATATCCCCTGGATTGGGACTAATCCGGGAACACTCAGAAGGATGGTCATCCTAGTCATTGCCTGGGGGCTCAAACAGATATAGCTCAAATCAAAATTATATAATACAGTAGTGTTTAAATATACGTTTGTATATCACGCGACTTATTATGTTTATAGTTCACACGCTATCATCTATTTCATAAACTATGTTATAAACTATAAAATGCTAGATTAAGTATCAAATTTTATTCAAAATAACCAATACTATCTTACGTAATCGTTTTTAATTAATTTCTAATTGACGGATTAGCTGCAGTTAGCTGTAATTGCAAATATCACGTTTAACAATAAATGCAACCTAATTGCTGGTTTTGTAGTTAATATGAGGGCCCCAATTCTGGTGATTGAACAAAAATGCCTCACAATTACGTTCCTAGTGAGATTCAATTGCAATTAAATTACCAGTTATCTATTATGTAAAAACATCTGATAAATCATACTAATATTATACTCGTACATGACATAAACACTAAAAAATCTAAAAGATTAATAATAATTAAACAACTTATTTAATGCTCATTAACAGTGATTAATTATCTGTATTAACAGTTTATCAATGACGAAAAAAATAAATATCATGTTGAGATTTTAGTAATTATCTTTTTATGTATAAGCTTTTTTACATCACTGATGAACTTTCAATATAAAATTTAAATAACAAATTGATTCTCAATAGAATCGTAATAGTGGGTCATTTTAGTTAATTCACCGGAATAGACCCCTGGAGTCGAGGACCATATAGATTTGTTATTCTGTCCACGGACCTAACAATGCAAGGAATAGATAGGTACGATACACTCACTGGCTATGCTACACGAATGATAACTGTACTGTTGGCGTAGTATGAGATAGATAGATAGATACTATATTTTTTCTTCGTATTTTATCGCCTCATTACATCGAGGTACTGAATTTAATTTCTGCTTTCCAGATTAAATGAAAACTAATCGCAGTGACGGTAAAATGCATTGGATTGTAGCGAATGATTTTTAAGTAGAAATATAGGTAATTTCCGAGTTTTGAGCGATGTCATTAAAATACTAGTATAGTAATAATCATGTATAAAATTAAGGAACCCAACTGCTAAAGTTTATGGGGGAGTTAATTTGTAGATAATATAAAATGTCATTGGTTCTGAAAACTTATTATTTTACAACAATTCCCAGTTGAGAAAAAATATCCAAAAAAAATACATAAGTCTGTTTTAAAAAAAATTTTGTCTTAAGTCTGTTTTAAAATAAATTTTGTCTTAAGTGTTTTGGTAATTGAGGGTAGGAAAAAATCTTTTTACAATTTTGCCGTCGCTTATTTTAAGAGCACTCAATATAGGGATTTGTTTTAACGAAGGCAAAACGATGTCAGGTTTGAAAAGGGTTAAATAAAATGTTTATTTCATTAAATGAAAACAATGGGCGCGCTAAATATGGAGTGGCATCAACAATAAATCATTACTAAGAGTGCGTTCATTAATTAGATGAGACGTTTTTAACAATTATTCGAACCTCCGTGTCTTTCTGATAAGATTTCGTGAGATTCGACTCAATCTTATCCCCCCTCTCCAATCTCCTGTAAGTTTTTTAGTAACTAAAATGACAATGTATGTTTTGTAATATTGTTACTATACTTTTATGTCCATTTTTACTTAATTAAAAAAAATACAGTTTCATGATATTTGATAGAACCCCCCACACTTCAAGGTAAGATTAAATGAGATTCGGCGCAACCTTCTCCCTGAAAATGTCAATTAATATACTCGTACCTAAGATATCACTCAACTGTCACTGTATTTGATCTCAAAACAGACGAATATCGCATCATTTTCGCAGCCAAAAATTTAAAGCATTTTTTGTCAATAATTACTGCTTTACACACACGCATAGTCAACTAAATCGCTGCATTAACTAAACAGCATTACTAACTTCACCATCTTGTTTGTCCACTTATCAATTTCTCACAAATCGCCGGTCACGACTGCACATGGATAGAATCTAAGTAAACGTGTAATATCACTCAGATTTGGTCTAGAAAAATGGATTGTCGTGCTTGAGAACGGTTCGTGCGTCCGTTAGGCCATTCTGGGTACAAGCATTATAAATTGTAGGCGCGTTCGCGTTGCTTACAAATATGTACTGAGATATCTGAGATTTCAGATACAGTACTAACTAGGCTCACAATGCGAGATCGCCTATGGCATAATGCTATTCTATAAGCAGATAGTCTATACTTATTATAGATGTAGTGGTAAAATAGTGATGCACTATGCACCTTCTTTTTCATGCTGTATAACCCAAACCACTTGACGTATTTCAATATATTAGGCGTCATTAGATTGGGTACTGAGAGTAATATAGGGTGTATATTTTAAGGCAGGTTAGTCGGGCTAACCAAAAAATTTGTAAAAGTCGGATTTTTCTTTTCTTAATGATTACTTGCAAATCTACAATGCTTACAATAATTGTTTTGTCTTGTTCTTACATAGATATTTGTAAATGCGTGGGAGTCAGACAAAATTTACATAGTAGTAGTAGTTACAAAAAAATGACAATGCGTTTTATGTTTGATATTTTATGACTAAAAGCCTATGTCTACAACTAAATAAGCCGCAATTGAATGCCTTATTTACATGCGACGAAACAAAACTATTAGGTATCGGTTGCTCCCATAAATTGACACGATTATCAGCTCTGGGAAATGTAACGGGATTACTTACGACAATGGTTTGACAAGTAAAGGGCATAGTAACTATTAGCAGTGTAAAGACAGAAAATTTTATGTTCCTTCAATTCCTTAACATTTTGTTTTAGAATATTTATTTTATTTGTTCCCTTATAACTTCTAAACTACTTAACGTTATTTAATAAATGAGGTGTCGTTGGAAACGTCTTATTTGTCCGTTGGTTATAGGCTATGTGACGTCACATTAAATTGAAAATAGCGCCCTCTAGAAGACATAAATTAAGGTACTAAAGCAATAATAATGATGGCATGTTGGGTCTCAAACAAAAGGCTTTAATTAGCACATTTCAATATTCACTCCATTCTGAATCAACTGTATAATAGGCATAAGATAAATAATAACCAGATTTTTTAATGAGCCCGAATTTTTGTAATCAATGTCTTAACTGATAGAAGTTAAAAAAATACGACAAGAGGACACAATATAGTAATTTTATTGTTAGAATCGTTCTAAGAATTTCTCCTAGATTTAACAATAATAAATCTTTATTTATGGCGCCTAAAATCGCGACACCATCTTCAGAATCACCCACCAGTCATTATTCAAGTATTTATTACGTCAGCTTGTCCCGATGTCTTAGATACATCGTCGCTTATGTTAATTTATTCGCATTTCAAATAGGCGCCTATAAGATATTATAATGCATTATTTTCTTGATATCTGCGTCAAAGATTTAAATTTTTATTGTGTGTGTGTGTATATGGTTGTGTGTATTTCTTTCGTATGCTCTACAGCTTAAACGGCTTGGCGAATTTCATGTGTATGATGATTTTTTGTATAAAATAAAAACTGAACAAATTAATTTTATACACTAAATAATAACTTTTTAACATTTACTTATATCCCTACTAATATTATTAATGCGAAAGTAACTCTGTCTGTCTGCTACGCTTTTACGCTTAAACCTCTAAACAGATTTTGATGAAATTTTGTATGAAGATAGAACTAAACTTGGGAATCGGCATATAAAATACTTTTTAACGCGAAAAAGTCGCGCGATATAACCGAATTCTATGCGGGCGAAGTCGCGGTCGGAAAACTAGTTCATCATATTTATTATAGAACGGCTTATATGTCGTTATGAAATTAAGTAACATTCTTGTTTATCTTTTAAGTTAAGCATGAGAAACACTGGCTATTGTAAACTGCGCTTATTCTGAGACAAGTTAACATAACACGTGCCTAAATGGCGTTATTATGTAAAAATATTGGACGCACGTAACTTGGTCCTATTTAACTTGAATACGGAATGTGAGTACCAAATCATCTCAATGTCCAGAATGAAGCATATCTTTCCTGGTTATTTGATCCGTATCTATAGCGGTATCTTACTAATAATACAAAGCTGAGGAGTTTGTTTGTTTAAACGCGCTAATCTCAGGAACTACTGGACCGATTTGAAAAATTCTTTTAGTGTAAGTTAGTCCATTTATCGAGGAAGGCTATAGGCTATATAACATCACGCTAAGATGAATAGGAGAGGAGCAGCAATAAAAAATATGAAAGAAACGGCAAAATTACTGGGTGGAGATGTGGGCGATTTCTAACCCATTGATACAGTACTGAGTAAAAATAATATGGCACCTAAGGTTTTCTTAGATGGTTATAACACCTATCATCTAATAATAACAAGCGTGATCGATGACTTAATTTGCCCATTGAAATATGGAAGAGTTAAGGCCATTTTGCCACTAGCGGTCACCCATCCACTTTCTGACCACGGTCAGTTTCACCATCGTTGGTCACTTACTTAAAAATATGTAAATGTTACCTTACTAAGCCTGCATGTAAAAATGTTATCGTGTTTAATTAAAATTTCAATTCTAGGTTAGTATTTTTGGCCTTTTTTTCGCATTTCACATCCAAGCCTGTCTAACCACAGAACATCTAAATTACTAACAATTAAATTGATTCTTAAATTTTTAGGAGCTTTATTTTTTTGCTTAGAAAAATACAGTTTTTAATTTAATTTTAGTCAAGAACCGTGATTAATTCTCGCCAAACGCGAGGTGAAATCGTGAAAATTAATTATTCCGTCAGTCAAACATTATGATTTTCGCTACAAAATTTTTAGACTTTTTTCGCGTAAGCAATTGTAAAAATTTTTTGGATACGATTTTAAACTTTTGTTATTGCGAACACTAAACATTGGTATATAAATAAACAAAACGTGAATATCAGTTATAATTTAAAAAAGTACCTACTCTGAATCAGTCTACAGTTTAAAAAAAATGTGATTTTCAAAATTATAACAGGTAAGTACACACAATTTATTTATTATACATCAATGGTTATTTCCACGATGATAAAAATTCAAATATTACAGAGAAATTAGGAAACAAAACTTTAAAAGCGAAGGCGGAAATTTGCGAAACTACGAGTACTCGTAAATATGAATAACTCAAGATAATGCAGGTGTAACTAGGAAAAGGAACCAGTTATTAGGTAAAGATAATGTTAACAGGCAACATTAGTTAAAACCGAATCTCTCATCTAAGAACCAGTGTAGTGGGTAATTAAGCACACAAGAAGTAATTTAACGTGCTTATCTGCGACACTAACGGATTAAACTATTTCCTTGAAGACCTTTTTGATGATATTACGTGTTAGAATTTCTTCTAAATTTAAAATTATGAAGTCCGTTAACTGACTTAAAAGTCATTTTACTCTTGTAGACATTAGGTATGATGTTGTTTCACTAAATGAGACGTAAAAGTTGGGTATCAAAATATTCATCTAGAGAAAAAAGTATTTTAATAAGTATAATTTTTTTTTTATTTAAGTGGATGGATGTATAGATTATACTTATGTCAAGACAGATAGAAGAAACAATA
>LGAG01001922.1:113782-147350 GCA_001278395.1 Lerema accius
TTTAAAATTATAGAGTCCGTTAACTGTAAAAGTCATTTTGCTCTTGTACACATTAGGTATGATGTTGTTTCATTAAATGAGACGTAGAGTTGTGGATCAAAATATTCATCTAAAAAATATTTAAATAAGTATACATTTTTTTTTATTTAAGTGGATGGATTTATAGATTATACTAATGTCAAGACAGATAGAAGAAACAATAAATGAACCACTAAAATATTTAACAGAGTATAATATAACAACGTGTTTGATTTTACACTATAACTGTTTGTAGACAGAATTAAAAACACTAACGACAAGAGAAATATTTTCTAATCTTATAATGAAGTATTTGTTTATACTGATAACTCGTCCGTAATTCATTAAAGGTTAACAAAATATGATTACCTAATCGTCACACATTGATTTCTATATCTTATCTATCACTTACTGCCGATAATAAATAATTATGTAATACCTGTATTTCATAACAAACAAATGATATCTAGAAACAATCTATTATTTTAGAAGAACCAACAGCTCATTAAAATGCATTAATATGTAAATTGCATGCCATAGAAACGATATTCAGGAGCATTTACGGTTCTATTGCTGACAAAGTATCTATATTGTTTATATTAGCACTTACTTCGTGACAGCTTTGTAAAACTAATATCTAACACTTATTTATGTTGATTACACTATTACTAGAATTTCTAGGCACCCTATTTCTCGATGCAAATTCTTCTATATAAATGGTAAGGCAAACAAATTGCACCTTCCCAAAATCATAAGCAGAAACCGCCTTTCTAACTTATAAAGTTCCTATTGTGTTTTAAATTTGAAAACACGTACGTTCTCCCACGGTATTGCACAACCATGTTTCATGTTTGTTCGACACAATTCTTCTCGTATTTGCCCACATAATGCTAGCTTTCGATAGCATTTCCCAAGCGTTTGTTACGTTTCATTCGTAACATATCGAAGCTTCTGTAGATACGTGTATTTAGGAACTTGCTGTCTAACTAGAATGACCTCATTAAAATTGAAACTGAACAAAACAAAAGCGAACTTCTCGAATGAAGAACCGATAAAGCATAATTAATAGCTACTACGCTAGTTCATGCAATACGTTGCGTAACAGCTACCTAGAAAACAATACCGGCCACCGTCATTAGCCATCAGTTAAATGATTAGCTCCTGACGTAAATCGGTCAGAAGCATGCCTTGTTAGTGGATGAACAATGTGTCGCAGGTTGAGAGAATGGCGATCCCTTCGAAGATTGGGCAACATAACCGACAGAGCCAAGTCTGAAAACGCTCGAGTCACGCCACGGTCGCTCCAAATTTAATATTAATACCTTATCGAGCCGACCCACATAGTGGAAATAACTAACACTAAACTTTGGCTTCGGACGATTAAACCTTCCGTTGGCTTAACGCTTCATGTACAAATTACTCCGCTTGTTAAGCGATTTTATATGGAACTGGCTCTTGACGTTATTCTGACGTACATTTTCGAGTTAGGTTTAGAATTAGAAGCTGTTTTATGTAGTTTTAGAATTATAAATCTTGACTTCTTTTGACAAGAAAAATTTTACGTGATAACTTTGTCAGTTGCTCAGGGTGTTTAAGAATGGGATGATGACTTGTTGTCGAGGATAGAAGGACGTATCAATTTCGTTGAATCTTCATTAGTAATCATAGTTGATGCACGTTTTTAAGCATCTTATTTTGCGAAGTACTCAGTTCTATAAACAGCTTCTCCCACGAGAACCGTAAGAAGATTCCACACGCAAGAAAAATAATATTCATAATCTGATTGAGAACGTTTAGCGAACAGAGGTCGGCGGTTAAGCTTCTTAAGCGCCATTTGACCGCAATTGTATAAACACGTGGGCCACAGTAGCCGTGTCTATGACTCGTACTTATGAGCCCTTTGTTCACTGATATATGGCTTCAATGCTCGCGAGTTTACAAGAAAGAGCAGGAGAGATTTGTGGTATACTCATAGCAAATGTGGGCGCGGACGTTTTGTAACAACCAAGGCGAAACGGTCAAACAAAGAGTGCTTACGTAAGTAACTGTTGTATAAAATTGTAGGTACTTTGCATTTTGCGATTGTAATCGAGATTATTTTCGGATCGTGATTACGATTACTGTTGTGTTAGAAATATTTCTAACCCTCAGTGTTAAGAAACGAAAACAATCCGATTGACCTTATTTTCTTTATAATTATGAACTTTATGGCAAATCATTATAGTAAAAACGATGAAATTGCATGCAATGTGACATTTACATAGACTTCATTACAAGCAATGATATATCAAATATCATTACTTCCTCATGAACTAATTTAAAAATAGATTTAAAAAAAATTCATTCCAGACTTTTTTATTTATTTTGTCTTAAAATCCCTATAAAATACACGGTAGACTTAACTAATTCAAAAACTATCATCCAATTTAAAATCGATACTATGCAATATGTTTTAACTATATCGATTAATAAGGAATGTCATTATCATTACTATAATTAACAAATAGAACAGTTGCATTCCTTATATTATCAAGAGACCCATTAAACCTATTGTCAACCAAACAGCATATCGCAGTCAAATATTTTAGACTATCACCAGTGGAATTTAGCTCACTAAGGAAACCTTTGAATTAATTACAACGATTTCTTGAAGAAACCTTTTGCGGTGGATCCTTTAATGCTATTAGCCAATCGGTAAGGCTACTGTAGCGTGTTTAAGACTTGTTTTTGTATGCTGATAGTTTTTATATATTTGTTGGAAGACTTGGAAGCCCTGCGTTACCAAGGCTTTACTTGGTGGTACCTGATTTTAATTCTGGTTTCTTACGTGTGGTTTGTTTATTTCCTGTGTAACTAAATTCCTTGGGAATGTAACCTATTTTGTTGTTTTCTTTAGTTTTTAGATGAGGTACAGGCAATTGATTAATTTCTAAATGTAGTTCTTTAGGTAAGAGAAATGTTTGTTAAGTTAAGGAAAATTTAATTCCCAATAATTGAATTTAAAGCTTGTAATTTGAATTGTGTTTGTGCCTAAAAATAAAAAAGCAAAACAATAGCGTAGCCTATAATTATTTTACGTTGCGAAAAGTAAAGATTGATCACTCAGAAGGAATACAAAAAAACAGCAATGTTTCATCTCGCCACTCCGTATCCAAACACACCCATTTATTAAAGCGTTGGCAATCTACAGATCATATCTTGAAATAAAAAAGCTACACCCGATGTAAGTCACCGTGTGAAAATAAGAGAAATAATGACAGATTTGTACAATACACTCGGTAAGATAGCTACAGTCCCATCAGTCTCTTAAGCTGATTTACTGGGGTCCTACAAACACCGCTTACAATAGGGGATACCCGTGTACAGGATTAAAATAATTCAGACTTCAACTGCAAACGTGCGCTCTGTGAGGCCACTAGTGATTAAATATAACCCACTAGAGATTTATAAGTGTTTATTTCTGACTAAAGCACCTACCGCCCTACCAACGCTTTGTGCAGCGCTGTTAATAAAACGTTTGTCGCAAGCGAATGTATTGTTACTGATGTGAATGTACAAGCCGGTGAAAAATTTATTGAACCAGCTCCCAAGGAATAATTGAACAGTTACCGTAAATATGAAATAGATAAAAGCGTTCGTTTAGATTAAAGTTCTGGTTCAAGTAATAAATTAAATAGAATGAAATTCGTATCTGCGACAATGTAGTAAAGTGTAGTTGTTAAATCATATTTGGGTCTAACGTTAGTTGTTTCTATCTAAATTATTCTTGCTGGAATTGTTCAACTGTTGCTTATTCATATCTAGAAACAAGCGGGGTATAAAAGTAAATGGTAGCCGCATAATTTGTCAGTGAATACAAAGAGTTCGATCTGTGGTAACCGCTAACAGTCATAAATCATTGGTGCAGTTGTAGCGGGCATACGACAGATATTATGAAATAACTAGTTTCCTACGAGAACAAGGCAAAGCCCGCCAGACTGGCAGGCCCTAATTAACTGTCAAATAATAAGACATGTTTTGTCTAATCTCATTTTTGAAACCGATCGTTTTGTTGCTGACTAATATGATAAAGTAACTAGGTACCCAATTAGGAATGCGGTGGATGACTGCCGGAGGGATTTAGTGAGTAGAAATCCCACATAACCCGTAACCTATGGGTTCGGATGTCTTATAGAAGATTTCTCCCTCGAAACCAAAAATGGTACCCAATTAGGTACACCCAATAACTAATTTAGGAACTCAGCATTACGAGTAGAAGCATCAGTTATTGCATGAGTAAATAAATCGTACAGAAAACGAAACGAATCTGTAATGTAAAGCAAAAAAGCGAATTCGAAAGTAAAAACTAGACTAATTTAAATGACAGGTATAAATGTACAATTGTCTCATTAAGTTCAAGTATTGGATTATAAGACGTAACTCATTTATTCTTTCATCCATCTCAAACACTTGAACAAAATTACTCGTCGAAAGAGACGAATATACTTCTGAATTACTTGTCACGAAGTAAATACAAAATCAATTCTTTTATCAGTGGCTGTATCAAATTACTATGCTAATTCTTTGTCTTGGATAATACCTGTATCACCTTTAGAAAATGTTTTGTTGTTACTAAGGTTTAGGCTATTTCTTTCTTCTTAACCAGTTAAGTATCAGTTATACCGAGGTCTATGGCAAAAATAACCGTACTAGATTTGACCCAGGTTTGACCATATCCGGACATCAAGTAGTAAGCGCGACCAATTGTATTATCTGCTTTTAGCTACTCATCTATGGTAGTTGGACCATCTACTGCTTGAATCTACTCTACTTTAGTAGCACTAACTACATGAAGCAGGTATTCTTTAAGTAGTTAGGCTACTAGCTGATCTACTCGGCTACTTGGCTACTTTATTGTAACCGGTTCCCACAAGAAGAAGCTATGAAGCATGCAAATTTCAATGCACTGCACGCTCTTCAACCGCGTATCATAGGCTACTCGGGCCATCGTTACGGGTGTTTAGACACGGATATTAAGCATTGGATCTGAAGATAGCAACTGCTTGAGGTTATTGCACATTACTTATACTTGATCGAACACAACTTGACGACCAGAGCTTTAAATTTGAACTTTATGTCTCGTTTTTTAGGGTTGATATTTTGGTCAGGGTTGGTCGTAAGTATCCGAAGAGTCGATACGCATTTATATGTAAGTACTCCTCGAGATATTATTGAAAATTCAACCGTGCGGCATGAAAAATAAAGTTCATCTACACAATTTTTTAAACCGTTACGTAATACCTATTGGCCAATTGGTTTTATATTCGAATATTTTTCTGTAGCATTATGTATTGCCATTTCTTAACATGCTCTACTTCGTAGCATGGCAACATGTATATTCTTGGATTCTTCTCCATTGTAGAATTTACAAAGCCTATAATATATTTTATTACGACCCACACCTATTCTCAGCAGTCAGTTTTTGTTCCATTAATGATTACTTATCAAAATCATTTTAACTTCATTGAAGCCGTGTAAAGTCGGGCTGAGTAAGTGAGTGAGTGTGATTTCGATAGGTTGAGTCAAAAAGAGTCGGCGGTAGTGTAATGTGAACAGACCTTAGGTTGAATCGAGATGGACGACGATGAAATCGCATTCGTGGTTCGCACGCATATTACCGTGCGGACAGAATAGCTGCGGGCGAAACACCGACCTAAGATTAGGGATGCTGGCGTGTTGATGATTGATATCGATAATTTTAATACGGTATCGATATCTTCGATAGGTTTTATTTATGCGAAGTTTTTTGAGTAGGGTAAAGAAAAGATAGTCATTGAAACACAAATTGAAATAAAAGAGTTTTAAATGTAATTTAAATTCTGGAAGTTGTGACTTTTAATGAGTGAGAATACGACGAAATTAATTATTTTTTAAGTCTATAGGCGACGAAAACTTATTACTGTTTCACGTCTCATCTTTTTTTTGTTGGCTCTTTATTGTAGTATATATACCGGTCGTTATTTCTTAACTTTGGAATATAAAAGTTTCATAAACGAGACAAACAACTTACTCAAGACATTGACATCAAAACATCGACAGTTTGTGTCGATAGTTTCAACATCGATACTATCGAGTATTCCATGATCTGACATCACTAAATAACAGTACAAGGGCTCCGTGATTAGACGGCACACGATAGTGGCTATTGTCGGAACACGATTGCGTCTTGTACGTCTAGAAATTGCGGAAATGAATACGGCTCGCACCCACTTCGCTCGCGGGACGTTTCAATTGCACTTGTAGAATCTTGGGAGTATTAATGCATAAATAGAATTGTCCTGAAAGTCCTATTGAGCCTTGGGAGTCCTATTGAGCCTTGAGAGTCCTGTATAGTCCTGGGAATCCTATACATTAGCCCTGGGAGTCCTATATAGTGGTAGGTGTCCTATATAGTCTTTGTAGTGTTGATGGTCCTATATAGTTCTGGGAGTCCTATATAGTGTTAGGTGTCCTATATAGTCTTTGGAGTGTTGGGAGTCCTGTATTATAGTCCTATCTACATATTTAATCCTAGATCTCGCTAGTCATAATAAAAGACTTAATTCTTTTAATAATAATAAAATAATCATAATAACGTAAATTATTTCCTTCTCTATTCTTACCCAACCCTAGGTTACCTACTTACACTTATATAGTTGTTACTTCCTAAGTTTAGTAAACTTAGGAACTATCTATAGGATGATTTAGTGGAGGTTAATTTTTGTCAGTTTATGATTTTAACATTCCCAACATTATACTAAACTGTTTCTATTTTAAACAGAATTTCAAAGAATGCCTCACCCATTTCAAATTTCTAATCTACAAGCGTAGCGAATTGGTTTTCTGAAATTTATTACGATCCCATTATGACGTCGTTTGGGAATCGGGAACTTAATAATGTGGCTGATTATATAGAAACCATGGCGAGATACCATTATATAGAGACTAACAGTAGTTAAATATAGTAGTCTTCTTCTTATCTCACATAATAATAAAATTGAAAGTTGACTCTGTTTGTCTATGTGTTCGAAAGAGTATCACCTAATACGGCTAATTTGACAGAACAATGAATGAAATATATAAATAATCCTTAACTCGGGGCGTTACTTAGGCTTTACTTTATTTAAATCAGCCCACTGTATCAAACGTTATTAAAATTTCAAGTTTGTATGGGACTCCTCTAACTGACATGACTGACAGACGTGTTTAGCCATATTGAAAAAACATACTACAGTAGTAGTTATTTATTTTAATCTAAAAGATACACGAAAGCGAAACGAGGGCAGGTCCACTAGTTAAATAATAAGTCATAGTGAGCTTTCAAACAACGCATACATACACAGCTTGTGTCGAGAAGTATTTAAACGTAAAAAATACCGCTACAATCACTATCAAATCGGTATACCAAACTTGCAAGACATTCACATCTCCAGTCAATTAAAGAATCATGGCAGAATTTGTACCAGGAAAAAAGAAATTACTTATTTTTACATATATAATCCGGGTTTAAAAAAAATGAGTGTGTGTTTATGTTCCTAAAAATATGACAAAAATATTAAGAAACATTTTAGAGTGCCTTTTTTGGTACAATTCAATGTATGGATCTTGCCATGATTCTTTATACGAACGTGTTTGTGAAACACCAAACATAGCACCATCAAACTTTCTCATCAAACACGTAAAGCTTGACAAGCTTAATCATGTAGACTTCATAAGAATCATCTACCACCAACAAACTGAGGAATTCAGGAAGTAATTTAACTTAACGATATTGGAAACTCAATTGTCTATTCCAACCTTAGTATTATCATTATTATCCGCAAGTTTCAAGTAACTTAAACTGTATTTATTTTGAGACTATCTTTGGCTTCGTGCGTCTATACAAGTGGGTACTGAGTGCTTAAAGAAATAACGCGAGAGCCTTAGTCTATTCACCCCTGCGACTATGTCACGACACGACAAATTGTCGCAAGAGTGATGATGCGATTAAAATCTACGTCCGTGGGTCTTTAACCATTAGTCACAAATACGGAGCGTAGCTAAAGAAATGAACATACATACATCCTACTAATCTTACTAATATTAGAAATGTGAAATTTTGTAAAGATGTTTGGATGTTTGTAAGTCCTTCACGCTCTAACCGTAGAACGGATTAAGCTGAAACTTGGCACACAGGTAGCTTGTATCCAGGAATAGGATATTTTACACCGATTATAGGTTCCCTTGGGATAAATCTAACATATCTTAAATTACTCTTCCGCGCATACTCAGTTGGACAAAAAAACTACTGGCGACAATAAGTCGTGTCGTTGTCGCATCAATGTCGCACGGAGGGTTTCTGTTCTTAATTTAAAACATTCCATGACGAGTAAAATCCTTCGAGCATTCTCAACGCAGTCAATGATCATTAAGGTTTATTTTTTCTGACCCTTGTTTTAAATGTGTCTGTCATCCGAAAAATACGAACGAAAGAAATGTTTTTTTTTCGTTTTTTGTAAGTCTGATTTTAAATAAAGTGTAGTACCGATTTATGCATCAATTCTTTATTCACGAAATATTTTTTTAAGTTGAGCCTTATGAAGAAAATTGTTAATATACCGATGGTCTTTTATGCTCCTAGGATTAACTTTATTTCAAAGAATAATATACCTTGATTTAATTTTGTGTTTAATAATACAGAATACTTTTAAACCAGTGATAAGACTTCGATTAATGTTAACGATGTAAGTTTAACAAAAGACATTGTAAAAACAGAAATATAAAATATCATTATAGAAGAAACAGAATTTAGTTACGACAAAGTTAAAATTCTAACTAAAAAATTAACTACATGAATTTTTAACCCAATCCCATCCGATAACAAAAATCTGACGTCACCTAAAAGATTTATCGTAACAAATTTATATTTCGAATGAAAAATATTTACTCTGGAGCGCAATCAACAAAAACTCCCACACCCTGTAGAACAATCAATCTTGAGGCTCAAAGAAGCCTCAATCAAAACAAAATGGAGAAGCAGCTCGGATAAAGCATTCTATAAATCATAAAATCAAGCCCCATTCAAAGCGGTTCATTTGACCGACGTAAAAAAATTGACCCTTCCTTTTGTAAGGGCTTCAGACGAAGGATGCATTTCCAATTTGTCCTGTCTTCTAGCAATCAACACTAGGAAGATATTTATGGACTCATTAAAAATTAGATGATCACACGGTTTTGGGTTCGCTAGGAAATTATGAACTATTATTATTATTATCTTAATACTAAATGCTGTAAGATTATTGTTACCATGAATAAAAATTAATGGAATGAAGTCCTAAAAAAAAATTCTAAATATTTTTAAATTTTTTGTCATCGGTGCTTAATAGTGTCAGTTTAGAATTTGAGTAAAGAGTTTTTGTGAAGTTTGCACTTTTTATTAATCGTGACAGTAAGAACGTAGTATGAGTACAAAAATGATAAATATACAAAAACAAAAAACCTGAGGACTAAAATACCAGTTTTCTTTTTTAATGTAGATTTTATTTTTATCTAATATTTTAGTTTATCCCTGTATATTCTTAGACCAAAATACTTACGGGACCCTAAATACCTCGTAGTCAAATATATTTCTCAGTTTTTTTCTCATATATTCGTGCATCGATTGGACTCTTTTTCATAAATAATAGCTATGAGTACAAGCCGAGCAGTTGACGTGTTAGCTTGCGTGGGCCGATTTTAATTGGATGCTGTTTTAATTTATAGATATAAACAATGACTATAAGTTACTAAGCAAGATATATTTTATGACTATGTTCGTATTAACTAGTTGGTAGTGATCCTGCCTGCGAAGCGAACGGTCCTGGGTTCGATTCCCGGCCGGACCAGATATTTATGTGACAGATAAAAATTTGTTCTCGGGTCATGGGTGTTAGTGATGTGTTATTTGTGTTGTAAGCAATCTTAAAACCAGAATTAAATAATAATACTAAGTTTAAACTTTCTTTTACAATGTGAGATTGGGGGAAAAACGAGAGCATTGAGTCAAATCTCACGACATCTCACCAAAGAATATCTCACTAAATTAACTCGTAGTTACATAAAACGTAAAATACAGTAAAGAAATGACATTGGTTAAAACATCGTGCACGTAAGAAAATAAAAGACAGTTTTTATGCTACAGAAACGTGATATTCATCTAGAATACCTATCATTTGACAAAATAAGCTCCGCTTTCCCGATACTCAATGAAATTTAGTACTATAGTGCTTCGTAGGTGGTAAAATAGCGATCAAATTGATTGAGATATTGTCGGGAAATGGATAACGCTGACAAGGAATTGTATTTCGAATACTGAACATAGCAATTTATGTGTATTACTGACAAAGCTAAGTTGTTCTCAGTTTATTACGGCAATGTTCATTTAATGTTTGTATTAGCTTATGCAGGGATTAAGGAAGAAATTAAATTTAAATAGGTTTATTGGATTTTAATTAGCTGTGTGTTTCTTATGTTTGTCAGTACGTCTGTTTACTTATTTTATCATCATTACAACCCATAACTGTCCCACTGCTGGGCTCGGGTCTCCTCTCACAGTGAGGGGTACAGGCCATAGTCCAAGTCTAACTTAGTGTGGATTGGCAGACTTCACATACCTTTAACAACTTAATATTTAGTGTTTTTTTTTAGCTCTAGTGTTAATATTTTAGATGACTGTATTTCTAATATCTTCGTATACATAAATTACTACTTCGTACTTTCTATAGTACAATACAGTTGTATTTGAATACAAATTCATTACAACAAGTAATTAATTAAATTAGGTATTTGATAGTGCGAATATTTCTAATTGCTTTCCATGTAGTGTTCGTGTTGATTGAGCGTCAAGATACTAGCCACTAGTAAACTAGGATTAGTAATAAATAAACGTTCTGTCAGTGTTTGCTGCGTAAAGTTCTGCTGTTAAATACCTTTATAGAGCACTTAATTTAGGGTAATTCCTTCATAACGGAATTAGAAAACATTGAATTATGTTGTCTTTTTAGGAGGTTTTGTATGACACAAAGACTACGAGATGACGGTTTGTTAACACGCCGGGAATTTAGTTCAGAGTCCAGATTCAATTCCCAGCGAGGCAAAAAAGGGGTTGCTCAAGTATTTGGAAACGCAATTTGGGAGGGAGGTGTCGTAAAATGTTATAACGCGTTACATAGGGGAAAGGGGATCGAAAAACGTGTTACGTTTTATTTTTTTTATTACTACAAAAATTGGCAACATTTTTTTCGTAAAAATGGTAAATTGGGTGTTACGTAGCGTTTAGGTAAGGTTGGGAAGGTAGAGTGGCAAGCGCCGCCATTTTAAGGTTTTTTACGACGTAAATACATAAAAAAAATATATAAAAGAAATACCTGTAACATAAACGTATTCATTCATATACAACACATAGCCGTGTCCATGACAATGTCATTACCCATCATCTATAGGTACCTACCCAATTTTTTTCATAATGGTCGAATTTTGACTATCACATGAACCTAGTACCTATTACCTTACGCGCTGCAACCAATGTTTCTTAAATAGATAGTCGATTAACCTCTGCCCCATAATAGAACCCCTCTCAATTACACTTTTATCCCGATAACAATACTCGATTAGCCGAGTTGATCGATTTATCGATACATCGGATCGTTTTTCCTATCGATAGGGAACTTGGAAGACGGTAATGAACTTTAACCCCTGTCTAGTTGCCATGCCTATCAACTGGTTTGAGAATTCTGTTGATGGAATTAAAAAAAGAGAAAAATAAGGTTGTAAGAATTTCTTTATAATGAGGTGTGTTCGAGATTTTTATGCCGAATGCATTATGCCGTGTTTATTTTATCTGTGGAATTAGAAAAAAGTATATACTTAACCCCGGGTCCCAGGTTCGATTCCCGGCTGAGGCAGATATTTATGTGTCAGATAAATGTTTGTTCTCGGGTCATGGGTGTTAGTGGTGTTATTTGTGTTGTCCATGCCACCCGCGACACAGGGAATCCTACTGCGGGGGTATGAGTGTGTTAGCGTTTATTTATTTATTACTCAAATTATTAATAACTTTCGGTAAATTTTTAGATTAAGTTAAACATATTCACGTAAAATACACAAGTGTTGATAACACAGCTGAACCAATTTTTATTATACGCAATCGTATTCCTAAGAATATAAGATTGAAATCCGATTACCTCCGAATACCTCTATTTGATATGCAACTTGGGACGACGTATTTATGGTGATTCGATGCCATTCACTGGGAAATTGGCGTTAACCACTCAAGTTCATACTGAGTTCAGACATGACGTGAGACGAATCGCTTACTTCGAGATATAATCATTATTGTCAAGTGCTATCCGTGATATAGACTTTATACACTGCGACGTCAAAGAATTATGTGGTTTAAGATATTTATTACTAGACGACGCCTGCGGCTTTGCCCGCGGAAGAGTAGTTAAAATATTGGATTAAGCTCTAGGAAACTTAGCCTATAAAATCCGTTTACTAATTAATACTAATAAACCACTAATATTTTTATTAACAGCTATCACTAACAGGACCTACTAACCAACTAACAGTCCCTTTAATTGACTAATATTGCGTCGGTAGACAGATAGAATATAGTCGCACTGCAAACTCGTTTGCTATTCTTGCTATTCTCATTACATTAAACCCTATTTAGCGAAAACTAATGACTCGTACCTACATAAAGTCATACGTGTCTAATTCCGTGTCGCTATTGCCATAAATAAGGTAAGGAGCTTTATGTGGACGAATGCAAGCACCCTTTTAATTAAAACAGGCATCGCTCACGAAGAATGAGTATTCTAAAGGAACTGCCAAGTCCAAAGTTACGGGGAAGTAGACTTAAAGCACCTAAGTTAATTCACCTGGGTCACAAAAAGTAGACTTGATTCACCTATGTCGTAGACTTTATTCACCTAAGATTGACAGGTGAATTAAGTCTACTTGGTTTAGGAGTTACGAGCAAAGTAAAGTTCCGTAATCAGTTCTTATGTTTTTATGGTATTTTTGTAGGTATTTATTTTACACTTCTAATCGTTTAACTACTTGAAAAGACTCCTGTTTAGCAAAGAGCGGTTTGAAAATAGATCTCTAAGCAAAATAATCTGAGATGTTCTTATATAACCAATCCAATGATACCTATGTTGTACTAAAAGATAGAGCGAAAAAATATAAAAACAATCCTTAATTTATGTAATTTTATGTTTAAAAAAATTATTATTTCGTTAAGATTATTCTATCACTTTGTTGGTGAGATAAATATTTATATCCATACCAACTTACAGCTTTCTATCCCTTAGGATCATTGAGATAAGCCCAAGAAAGATGTAAAAGGTGAAATTATAACGACAAAATAAAAACCTTAATTTTAACATCAACCTAACAAAGGTTTTAAGATAACCACGCACCCTTAATTACGAGCTACTAGTATAAACCGTACCGTAAGAATAACAATGAAACTATTACGTGCAATATTCACGTAACTATGTTTCCGTTGCAGAAATGATATTTGCGCCGCATACGACGAACCGACCCTGACCTAAGGGCATTGAACTCGCTCGTGACACTTCGATTCTCTATCGATCACGACCGCGATCTCCCATCGAATCGATATTTTAGTCGATATTTTTGTACGTTATCAGATCGGATCGGAAGAAGCGTGACTAGCTAGTGTACTTGCTGATTATAAGTATAATGACATTAACAGTTTATTTACAAATGTATGTGCTTTGCAAAAAAAAAAAAAATTCACGAGTGCTTCAAAGGGCACGTTGAGTCGACGGTACTAGGTTTTTTGACATGAATACGTCTTTAACGGGGGCAATCCTAAGAACATAATGACAAAATCGGGGAATACAGTTTTGCGATGTAAGTAGTTTTGAATCTATCATCTACTCGTAGGTACATCCAAAATTAAATTATACCACTGGATAGCTAAAGGATCAAAGAATTAATTACAATAAGCGACCTGTGCTTAATAATGTAATAAAGTAGTATAACAAAGATTCTAAATACTTTTTCTATTTGTCGGCAGGTATGTTTGTCTCTGCATTCCCGTTATGCTTTGAAACAGCTAAACCGCTTCGACAGCTGTTTTCACTGATGATTTGTAAGTATAGTAACTAAAGATTGTCTTAATTTTGTTTGAGAAATATCTACCTACTGAGTAGTTCATTGTAAGGCTCAAAAACATGTTAAAGAAGGTAACGCGGAAGTCCTTCAATTCAACATCGCAACCCATAACTGTCCCACTGCTGGGCTCGGGTGTCCTCTCACAGTGTAGTACAGGCCGTAGTTCACCACGCTGGCCTAGTACCGATTGTCAGACTTCGCACACCTTTGACCACTTTATGGAGAACTCTCAAGTGTGCAGACTTCCTTACGATGTTTGATCACCGTAGCAAGTGATAATTAGTATCTAATAGCGCATAAGTTTTTGAATTAGAGATACGTGCACTGAGGTTTGAACCCAGGAACTTCCGTTTTGGAGGCCAACTTTCAAACCACTAGGCTATCACTACTAGGCTAGTACTTACCTACTTAGGTAATACAATAATGATCCTAACTATTCAAAAGTGATGATGTAACTTTATTATTTAAATTTAACAACGCAATAAAGTACAATAGTGTCTTGTTATCGAACTAGAGACAAAAAATCAGTAAATTTATTATTCGTTTAACAAGAGGTCATCACGATTAACCCTGATTTATGATGTAAAAAGAATATGCATCATCTTAAATACGAGTATAATATGAATCAGGTTTGGAGCTATTCAAATATGCATGCATGCGTTATGTAATACTTGAACAATCCGTAAATAGTATCAATTTTAGTAAATATTAAAACAAGGTAGGTACTCGTACACATTTATAACTCTACACTAAGATATTCTATGTTGTGGGTGCCATGGACGTATATGACAGACGTAGGACATACAGCCAGACAGATAACAAACTAAAATTTGTCATTATGTGTGTCCTTGCTTGGATTCGAACCCAAGACGCATTGAACGGCGGCGGTCCGGCCGTGGTAACCATAGCGCCATAAAGTCAAGGTTAAGGTACTATAATAAAACATTTATTTTATTAACATCTATAATTTCATAACTCCTCCTGATTCGATACACTATTGCTTCCTTATTTTTGAATTTATTAAGGAAACATTCTGACATGTCTTTATTATAATTTTATTAGAATTAAATGCTGCGACCTTACCGAGAGTTCATAAAAAACACTTTTCAAGGAAATAAACAACATTATTTTTAATAATAAAAATAAAAACAAAATGTTTACAAATTGGAATTTAATTAAATCTCTAAATGTATAATTATTATACTTTTTTTATTTTTAATCAACTAATTATATTATTATCTAACATTAATTATATTTCCGAAATCAATGCATCTTCAACGTTTATTTGCGAGTTATTTAAAAGTGACTAACAAACCAACAATAAAAAATGTAACGAAAACAATCTATGACACATAAAACAAGTTAATTTTAATAAATTATTATTTTTGTTTCGATGAAATAATTTAATTGGTTAACAATAGTTTTTCTTAATTCACATTTTCAAATCGGAATAAACGTATTTCCATCGATTCTCTGTGATATTTTTTAACAATTCAATCACTTAGAACTAGCTAACTAACAAACCAACAATACAAAATGCCACAATAACTACCCAACACACGTTTAAAAGACCGTAATAAACATAAAGTATATCATACAATAAACTAAACAAAATCTCAGCGGTACAACCATTCTCAAGTCCAAATACGTGAAGTATAAATCAAAAAAATCGTCTACAAGCGCTCAGACTCCATATAAGGAGAGGTTTGTATCTATCTGGATGCCATCAGGCTACATGCAGTGCAACGAAATTATTATGAGACCTAGACATTTATTAGACTTGGGAGATGTAGTCTAGGTCTTGTAGACTTGTAACGACTTGTTATGGCTGTAATGAATTATATTATATTTCTTTGTGTTTAAAAGTTGAGTTGTGTATGAGTAACAATTACTAAATTATTTGCCGTTGGCGATAGGATTTTTTGAGATTATGTGTGTGTATTTATTATTTATGTCAATTTGCTCGGCATGGTCTACAGCTGAAATGGGTTTGACATTATCATTATGAAGTGTCAATGGATTTGTTTCCATTTTAGTAGTAATATGCTTTATAATCATTTTCATATTATTATGGTGAAAATTAAATTTTTGCATTTGGATTTTTTTTCATTTATTTTTTAAAAGGTCACCCAACACAAATTTCACAGAAAAAAATATGTTCTAATAATTAAAGTTTAAATGTGTGTAGAGTACCCATATTTATAGGGTGCCACAACATTTACAATAAAAAAAAATTACTTAGTACAAATTTAAAAAAATAAAATTATCTGAAACTAACAGAAAACAAAAAAAAATCTTTATTAATTATACATATATACATTAAAATCTTTTTTAAACTTAACTTGAGATAATATTGTATTTTATCATTAACTGGTAGTATGACGTCTTTAGTAAGGGTCAACCACATAATACTACGCTAACACTGTCTATACATACATGATACATGTTTCAACATGTATCATGTATATTGAATACTCACTTATAACACGCACCTTCAAAAAGCATCTGAATGTAAACTTTCAACTATCATCCACTAAGAATGTGACCGGCTCCATAGAATGTGACACTGTATGAACAATGCATAGAACCAATCAAATGTGAGTCGAATTAATATAAAGGGTTCCGTAGTAAGCAATATTATTCGACAAAAACAGTTTCTTGTATGCATGACTCTAAAATGTGTCTTTACATTACTTCTAATAACTATTATTATTACCTATTAGTTTATGTTAAAAAAATTTGTTGAATTTTAGAGATGTGAGGGGAAATTTCTTTCCCATTTCTTCTCCTCTATATCAAAGCACCTTTACGAAATAGGGGTAGATTAATAAAAATACGTTAAGTGTAGCATTGATACCTATTTGAATCATTAATTTTGAATTTCTTTTAAATTTTTGAATAGGTAAAAATATAAGTCAAAAATCGCTGACAAAAACCCTATATAATTTTTACTTATTTGTTACTTACCAACCCACTTTATTTGTTTCTTTTTCTTAAATTTGTTTTTTAAATGAATTTACCATTAAAGAAACCAACCCAAACTACTTTCAAATTTCAAACATCTATTAAGCTTCAAAAGATACAGCCGTTAAAAAGAAAACGCAAAGGGAACCCATACTCGGGGGCTCCGTAGACATCTTTTATAACCCTAAATATCACTGCATCTTAAGTAGCGAGTCTCAACCAGTCCCGCCCACACTATCACGGTTTCGACACTTAAATAAGCCATAAATTATATTTTTAAAACTCATCGTGTACGTATGGTAATCAACAGCACTATAACTATTTTTGTCGCCTCCGTAGATTATTTGAATGGATCGTTTTTTGGCTGTAAATTCGGGGTTGCCAAACTTTTTATGGAATTGCCCGTTAAAAGAGTAGGTGAGGTATGAGATGTCGTGAGATTCTGCTCAACTTTTCTCCTTTCCCGCTATCTCATGTGAGATTTAATAAATTGTATGTTTCTAGAATAATGCGTTATTAAAGGTCAAATATACTTATACCATTCTTTAAAAAAAATTATTTCCCTTTTCACAATTTATTGACAATTTTATTCTATTTTTTGTCTAAAAAAAGTTACTTGATTTTGGTCGATATTCTCCTTCAAAGTAAGATTAGATAAGATTCGGCTCGACATTGACTTTGACAATGACATCTGGCAGCTATAAATGTCAAACAATTCTATAGTCTATTGTTCAAATGATCCACTATGGTCCAATTTCGACCAAAGTGCCGGTCAGTACATTTAAATATTTGTTTGAGGCGCATTTATCAGGTGTAATAGCAGGATAGGTTGGTTGGAGGGAAAGCAAATACGAACGCTAGTGGGAACATAGCTCAGGGCGATTTGAACCTAACGAGACTAGGGTTGGCAATTCCAGAAAAACACTAAAACAATAATAAAAAAAAATCGTGACTGATATTTTTTGGATGTTGAAGATGCTGCAATAATAATAAAAAATAGAGGTACACTGTATGTCATTTCCACAACGGAGATGAATCCAATTATACCTCACATTAAAGGACGAAGTAATATTGAATTACATTGATTGATCCATTTATTTAGATCTTTGCAGTTCAACATAATAACCATCGTGGATTAGTACCTATAGGTAATAAAAATATTAAAAAATACATTTAGGCTCAGGAGAAAAAACAAAGATTCATTGTAAATTATTGGCTTCTTATTTTTTTTTTTGTCTATATTTTTACCATTTTTTTTGACACCCCTATTAGAAAATTGTTGGGCGAAGCAGTCTAGCCTACGGCCCTCTGATTGTACCTTACGATGACAAGCTCGCCTCGATAATAAGTGTTTATTGTTATCACTGGTAAAACTTTAACCTTCCTAAACATACACACGAATTACTGAAGAATATAGGTAAACATACTTACCTCCCTTTTATACACTTATACAAGAATTGTGTTAGAAAAAGACGCATATAGTTAGCGTTTGCCAAATGAATTATAATCTGTATAAAAATCTCAAATTCAGAAGCGTCGTACCTCTGTTATATCTTCTGTAACTACTCTTTACATTAGACAACTTTTGATATGAAGGCATTTCAAAATATCTTATAGTAATATCTTATAGCTAATCCTTCGAAGTAACTTTACTCTAAAACTCAAATTAGCTACTAGATGGCGGAACAGGAGTTTCTTACTAGCGACATCTATTATCCTGTTAGTAGTACTATTATGTCAAGTGTTTAATCCTGATTGGGTACAGTGACATCTATTGATAAAACCTAAAATACATTTGAAATGGAAAGTGTAAATTGTTTCAAACTGTGATAAATAGATGACGGTATAAATTAAAAAAATGGTGACTTGGTGTTTTGTAAACGTGTCATTACATTCGTCTCATTATCTTGAAGCCAAAATTTTTTAAGGTTTCACTCCTACCACATGATTTGCCATTTATTGTTTGTTTATACTAAAATTGATCCAGCCATTTATAAAGAGTTCAGTGACCCGTATGCTAGGCTGTTATATATTATGTATAAAAGTCGGGACAGCAACCAATTACCATAAGAAGCAACGTTATTACAGAATACATCAGGGAATGTGGAAGCATTGTCGATAGGCGATCCAAGGTACCTCTAATGAGGGTGCAAGATGGTTGCCAGTATTATTAAGCCTAAGAAGGAATGCTAGTTCAACCGAGGTCAGTAAGGTTACACGCGAGCCCTTCGAGTTTGATGCTTGACATACATACTGATAGTTATTGCAAGTATCAAAAATCATATTTTGTCTGTTCCTTATTTGAACTGTAAAGGTGGAAAGGTCTACAGTTGAATCATTTTGCAACTGAGATTGCGTTTTTTAACTGAAATGTAGAATCTTTTTTATCTGATTGCACTATGGGGTAGTTTTTTTAAGCGTATGTATGTCTGTTTCTTTGGCACGCTGTACAGCAAAACGGCTTGACAGATTTCAATATGTGAGGTGTTATTAATTTTGTCTTTATTGTGAAAATTACGTAGTTATATTTTTTTATTAATGATACTTATCAAAATTTGCAGTGCAGGTTTTTCTTTTTTTTCTGTACTGGTATTACATGGAAATCTATGATCCGATTTAGTTCAAATTTAAATGACTAGGCCTGATCTAAAATTATTTTAATTAATCAAACGAAGCGAAACGAGAGCGAGTATAAGTTCTATAATAAAAAGCAATGGAATTTAGCCTTGTTATGCGAACAAAAAACACAGCATCCGTATAACAGCGTTAATGAGATCAAAATGGTTTAAGACTTACAGTTAAAAACCTTCTTTGACTTTAACACCTCCGTCAAGTCTTTGAAAGGCTTTATATACTAATGGCCTGATTTCGCTTCGATGAGGGGCCGTTCAAGTATTACATTACGCAATTTGGAGGGAGGGGAAGTCTTAGAAGAGGAACCTAGCCGCCAACTATGGAACATGTAGAATAAATATCACCATTACTAGCAAATCTGAGACTGAAAGTAATTATATTTAACATTTATGAACACCGGAAAAAAATACAGAGACAGTTTATAAAGAGAATAATTTACATGGGAACTACTTATTTCTAATTGAAATTTCTTCCAGTAAGCCCGCAAAAGCAAAAGAAACAAACATAGTACTGCACGTGATGTAACCTAAAACATTCTATGTAGGTATAAATTTTTTTAACTTTAACAATACAAAACTCCAAACTCTTACGTATCGAAAAACTAACACTTCACCTAAAAATATTTCAATAAAGAATTATGTAATATTTTATAATAATACAGTGATCCTTTTAAATACCGACTTAAATTTACGCGTTGTCCCAACATTAGTATTATGAAAATAAGTCACACATTTGCTATGGGATAAAACGGAAACGTATTTAATAATCCTTTATTATAGTGAAGAGGGAATAGTGGATGAAACGAGTTTATGGTATCTATAAACAAACTATAAAGAGAAGCGTTCAATTATAGGACCTATTAAAGGATTGTAGGATTATTATAGGACTATTAAAGGACCATTTAACATAGGATCTTAGGATTATTTAAGAGTTCGTTATTTAAGGTTAAACGTGGAGTATAAATGTAATTACTGAGTTGTATAATTTTAAGGAGAATATACAGGAGGATATGAGGTTGTATACAATTGTGTATATATTTTTTTATTATACTGAAGCGTTGAAGCGAAAATTTTTGTGACAAATATTATTGAAAGATATTGAAACATACACAATTTCTGTTTGTAATATACTTGGAGTATAAAATAAATTGTAAACTCAACATCTGTGGGGATAAATAACATAGTATTTAATCCTTTCCTGTCCGACTAATCCAACTAATATTGAAAATGTGAAAGTTTTTTGCAATGTTTGGATAATAGGAATTATAATGTCGGTACCTAACCTTCGACACAAAGATAAGCCACATCGCAAAATATGACATGGATAGTTTTTATCCCGATTATATGTTCCCCTGGGAAAAAAACAATAGTTTTTACGAAACTTCGAAACTAGTTTAGGTCTGTACCGCTGGAAGAGTCTAGAATCTAGACTTTAGATTACTGGGTATTTGTTTGAAACTCATTCATTGTCTTTTAACTACAAGTAAATCATGAATTGTTGTTGAAAGTTCCCAACAATTTACAATAAATTGCATTGTGACTGACTTTCTAAGTAGTTGCGCTTTCAACTACTTATTTAGTGCGTAAGCCGCGTAAAATATTTAAAGCCTATGCGGTATAGCTTTCTATAAAAATACCAGAACAGCCGAGTACTTAACAGAACTAGAAAGCTTGCTTTATGGTCGGATTTCGACCACCACTCATATCAATCAATAGACTATTGGAAGACGTCAATATCAACGTCAACTGTCTGTCAATGGAACCTTACGTTTGATAATTGCGTGTCATGCTACTGTGTCAAACTTAGTGTAGTAGTGTGGGTTTTGTTTTGATTCTTAAATTAAATGTATTTATTTATAAAACAGATTACATACACATTAAGGTTAGTCTTCTACAATTGTAATCGCATAAGCTACATTGCCATAAAAGTTAGGTAATTTTGTCCCAAAGTACAATTAAGGTTTTGAGGTTATTTTAGGCGAATTACGACAATTCTTTTGTCCCAACATGTATGTATGTTGTGATGAAAGGACCGGCTTTCAAACAGCTTACAAAGGTCGTTAATTACTGCCTTAATGAAGGTTTTTAGACCTACTACGAATTGTAGGAACCGTACGTTTATGAGTAAAGAGTTGCGTGAGAGAAATTTTAAGAATACTGGCATTGTATAAATCGAAAAATAAACGCGTTCGATTTTTTTTAATCACTTTTAAATTGAGGTTTCTAATGGGTTAAGGATGTCGAGCCGAATCTTATCTAATCTTACATAAGCAAGAGGGATATCGGCGAATATTATGCAATTTTATTATCCCTAGATACTGATAAAATTACAAGGATTATTACGTAATATTATGTAAATAGTAGAAATTAATGTAATAAAATAAATACCCCAAATATTTTTGTTAAAGGGACTGAAAAATCACCTAAAATACCTCACTTAACTAATGACCACCCCTTATTAGTGGATAACATTGGAGAACGAAGCGAAACGACAGCGGGTCATTAGTAGTGAACAATAACATAGTTACATAATATAAGTATTTTCTTCTTATACTTTACAAGGCGAACACGTACAAACTTTCAATCTATCAATTTTTTAGAGAAAACTTATCGAAACCAAAAAACTTAAGGCCTCTGACACACTTCCGTTTTTTCTACTAATACGTGTCGGCATTCTGTGTACAACCTACAAATACGAAAACTACACCGTTCAAGAATTGTAGAAAACACCGTCAAGCTAAACTGAACAATGCGTCTTTAAGATAAGGTTGGAAGTCGCTTGGACGTGTCAGGAATTCCAATTAGAATTGAAAGAGTACAAAGAATCTTGTTAGGGAGGTAATTGAATGCTTCAAAGGATTTTGCGGCTACCTCGAACGCTATTGAGATGGATAATCGTATTCACATGACCCTATGGAAGGTAGGATGAGATTGGATGTTTACATTTTCAATCGTATTGTATTTGTCAACTGTTCTGAAATGTATACAGATAGATACATTCCTTGTTTTGTGGTTCTAAACATATTCAAACTTGTAACTTAAAAAAATATCCTATTGAAGACTAGTAATCTATACAATATACAACTAAATAAAATTGA
The DNA here is from genome assembly GCA_001278395.1 of Lerema accius. Classification (NCBI taxonomy): domain Eukaryota; kingdom Metazoa; phylum Arthropoda; class Insecta; order Lepidoptera; family Hesperiidae; genus Lerema; species Lerema accius. Next base: position 136,680 of record LGAG01001922.1, read on the forward strand.
AGTTTCTGTATGTAATATTAAAATAGCCGCTTTTTATTAAATGCATACTTATGTATCCACGGTAGACATACCAAAATATTTTATTTTTATTTTTATCTGTCTGTCTGATCCGGCTTATCTCGCAAACGGCTGAACCGATTTTGACGGAACTTTCACTGGTGAATAACTGATGTAGTAAGGATTAACTTAGGCTACTTTTTTACCTTCGCTTCGGTATAGATTTACCGAAGCGAAGCGAGGGCGGGTCCACTAGTCATAAATATGGCGGATGTACCTATAAGAATAAAAAACTTACAACACAGCGACCGACTATAATCATGAGGCATTTTAAGTACTTAATTCTTCTTAAAACAAGATTTGTTTAATTATAATAAGGAAATAGACTAAATTAATACATTTCAAGATAGCTATGTTATTACCAAACTTCTTAAAACCGTTGACGTAACTTTTCCAAGTACGAGTATAATAGCGCGTTGTAACCAACCTAGCTATTAAAACTGTAAATTAGATACCTCTATAGATAACGTTACAAACAAACTGACAGACAATCTCTCATTGTTCCTAGTCCAAAGAGTATGAAATGCGTGGGCGCAGGTAAAAATGCTTGAATTTTGTAACGAGATGAGAGCCCTGATAGCTCAGTGGTTTGTTCCACCCACGTTTGAGTTGGAATTGAAATTTAATTTTATTATTGTATAACTCTTGTGTAGACCAAAAAATATATAAACACAGTCTTCGGAACAAAATAACGTAGTATATACGGTAACGAGAATCGAACCCAGGACCCTATGAACGGCGAAAAATATTGACTTTAAAAGAATAAAATTACCTTTACAAATGTAACTCCAACAAACCATAATGGGTTATAGTGATGTAATTCAATGGGAAGGTTGATTAAGCAATACGTAACTTGCAAACCAGTTGCAAGACCCATAAATACACCATAAGTGGACCACGTTGAAAGCTCATTACGAGTTATCCAAGAGTTGTGGACATATATGGGCGTCACATACTGGGCAATTAAACTATTAAGTCGTTCGAATAGAACTGAGAATGAATCATTTGTCGCGTAATCTAAAACAAATATGTTTAATACTAATATTGCTAATAATCCTACTAATATAAATGTGAAAGTTTGTGATACAGTGATAGCCTAGTGGTTTTTATTTTGGTCTCTCGAACGGGAGTTCCTGGGTTCAAACCACGGCACGCAAATTCAAATTCTTTAAAGCATTTATTTCGTCTTAGGAACTAATAGCTCACTTAACGAACGTCAAAATTTTAAAATAATCTGAATAACACAAAATGAATTTTAAAAATAAAAATATAATCAAACACCTCTAATACAAAAAGTTATGTACGTGTTACATACTAATGACACAGTAAAACTAGTTAAGGACAACATCGTGAGGAAACCTGCACTTTTGAAAGCTCTTAAAGTTGTGTGAAGCCCACATCCGCATTAGGAGAACTAAGCCCAGCAGTGGGATAGTTATGGGTTGCGATGACGATGAAAGTGTCCCCCTCCCCAAAATTGGGTTACGTAATACTTGAGCGGCCACTAACTAGATTGTTATCGTTCCTAGAATTTCGTACATGACATGCTTATTATACTTTCTTAGAGGTGTTAACCTTTGTATCGATTACTATCAACTGATGCCGTAACTAGAGTGACCGTAGAAAGTTGTACAACGTCATACGGTATCAACCAATCTTAGCTACACTAGCCATTGTCAACAAAGTTTGATTCGCAAGTGCGACTGTAACACGACAAATTGTCGCATAACGACACGACTATCGCAATGTTTGAATAGTTTTGTTCACGAATACATTCTTTAGCTTCAAAATTTTACTTCCAAATGTCGACAATACTTACGACTATTTCTAATAAACAACCCTGTTTTTGCCATACTTTTGTGAAAGCTTAAACGTACCTAGCATAAAAATTTAGGTCGTCATGGTACACACGTGCGATTTATAGTCGCAGCATAGTCGCACAGTCGCAAGTATGTACAGACACGTTCTGATAACATCAGAGTTCGTGACAAACGGCTTAGCGAGATGTTAACACGGAATCGATTATATTCCAAAATAGATTTCGATTTATTATAGACTACATTTATCAATAGTTCGTTATAAGTTACGCCTCGGTTTCGAAATAGTTTATTAATAACTTGTTGGTACATATATGTTGTATGAAACTTGTTCAGTAGTAATCAGTGCAGTGCAATGGCATTAGTTTCAATAGAACAAAATAACAAATTGATATTCGGTAAACGCTGTGTAGCTAAAATCGTTCCATTTATCTTTATTGACATAAACTTAGACTTAACCCATTACTGGTCCATTACTGAGTATGGGTCTCTCCTCATTACTGAGGAGGCCTAAAGCATACTTCACCACTGTGTTGATTGGTAGATCTATCGATCTTGGTTGTGAATTTGAGTGCTAGAATTGGTAGACTTATGCAATAGGCGACCATTTGTGCATTCAAGTAGTGTAACGCAACTTTTGTTTTTTCATGTATAAAGCATCCGAAAACACTTTATTACAATTTAGCCTTATTAAATAATTAAAAGACTAATAAGTAATTTAAAGTTCGCTTAATTAAAGTAACTTAACTTCTGAAGATTTTTTTAAAGCTCAAAAATAAGGTCAACTTCGGGTAATCGGTGACATGTAAACAGGGAAAAAAGACGTAAGTACGTCATAAAAAAAGGTCCTTGAAATAAACGGTACTTGGTTGGTGATCCGTTGCCTTTAAAGTTGAAGAACTCCTGTCCTATAATCCAATTTGAGTTTGTCACGATGTCCATGGGCGATAGGTAGTACCTACTACAAATTCGTTTTCTCGTTTCTAATATCTACCATAAACTTAATGAAAACCCTGAAAATCAACCTTGGTAAGCATATCAGATCCTACGAAACAATCTTAGAAGTAAATTTCGTATAACCTCAAATCCATCACACTTGATTACCTACTACCCGCCTCAATTTCAATTTGCATAATTTTCATTGCCTCTACAATAATAACAAATTGCTCTACGAAGTATAAATATATTATCTTGATAACCTTTCCATAAAGGAGCTTTTATTGAACTCATACGAACGCGTTCATTATAGGTAATTGTTTTTATTGCTTTAACTAGCTGTTGCCCGCAGCTTCGCTTACGGAAATTATATTTTTTCTAGTAGTAATATAATTAATAGTGATCCGGTAGTAACAAAAACTATTAATATGATAAAGAAATAAAGATCGTCACTCATTTAATTAACCCGACACCGGGCACCACCTAATTAATACCTATCATGCATCCAAAATTTCTAATACTAACTATACCGACACTCAATTACCAACTCTTTTAACTCACCGGAACTCGCCACTCGTTGGCTTAATACAGACGGCAAGTGGACAACTCGATGAACACTTGCCACCCGCGCTCGTTGACCATTATGTCGTCATTGCGGACAATTCAAGAGTTGTTTTCAAGATAAGGATTTTTTTTAAATAAATAACTACATAACCCGCTAGTAAGCTAAAAAGTGAATTTTTCATTCAACTGCAATTTGCTATTGCCTCAAGTGAGATATAAGTAGGTATAACTTTTATCTAATTACAATCATTAATGTACCTAATACCTTCCATAACCGACATGTATGTTATTATTCTCACCACATATTACGTAAGTCTTCTATTTTAAACCTTGTGAGAAAGTTTGTTAAAAAAATACATGAAGTGTTATTCTATTCATCTCCTAAAAAAACTAAGTAATCGCCATTCATTTTATTATTCTTATGTAAACGTATACGCAATAAATAGCTTAGTCGCCAACCCTATATTGTACACCCTATCTATGGAGATAAATATCGGGAAACTAAAAAAAACTAACAAAAAAACCAAAAAGACATATATTTTTTGTTAGAAAACATTCATCCCTTTTTCTACACCCTCCGGCGATGAATCCCGATAAACTGAAAAACAGTAGATACAATACGCAATAACTTAGTCGCCAACCCTATATTTTATACCCTATGAAGATAGATATATGGATACTAAAAAAACTATTTTTTAACAATGTTTGTAAGAAGTTTTACATACTCGTAAATTAATAAAGGCTTAAGATAGTTACCACTCAAATTTTAATCGCTGTTTCTAATACTAAGATATATTTTTTCAATTCTGTCATATTAAATTAATTAAATCTAAGGCCTAAAACATCTATTTTCACGACTCTAACTCTAAACCCAAAGACTATCATACATTTATTAGAAAACATTCATCCTTTTTTAGGGTTCCTTACCTAAAATGTAAAAAAGGAACCCTATTACTAAGCCTCCGCTGTCTGTATCTCATAAACGGCGATAGCTAGAAAGCTGAAATTTTCACAAATTATGTACCTACATCCGTTGCCGCTATAATATTAATACTAAAAATAAAAAATATTAAAGGGAACTGAACAACACATAAATTTTTATTTTTCCATATCGGTATTTGTACAAAGTTGTAAATAGTATAATTAATTTTAGCCAAGTCACACTTTCAAGTCAAACTTTCATCCCCTACTTCTCCTTCAAAGGGGAGTTTTTTTTTGTAAAGTTCTATCATGCGTGTTAATTTTTATTTCACCTTAAGGCTACACATCTATTTTTACGACCTTGAATTTAAACCTGATGGATTTATTAAAACACTTTCATCCTCTATTCCCTCTCTCCCCATAAATCCGGAAAAACTGAAGAACACATTGACTTAAATCTTTCTTTACGCAGTATTTGTACAGCGTTTTGCAGTATAATTTATTTATTTTTATCGAAGTCACCATACAAACTATCATCCCCTATTTCTACTACTAAGGGTTATTTGTTTTGTTTCTAACATCTAAAACATCTATTTTTACGAATCTAACTATGAACCTGACAGGTTATCATACATTTGTTAGAAAACTTCCATCCCTTATTTTACACCCTCTGGGCATAAATATGGATAAACTGAAAAACACGTAATTTTTTATTTTTTTTTAATAAGTTTCTACTTTTGACGCAAATTGATAAAGGTTTAAGAAAGTAACCATACAAACTTTTATCCCCTATTTCTACTACTAAGGGTTGAAAGTTGTCAAAATTCTGTTTACGCGTTTTTAAAATTAAACTGTTTAGCTAACTACATATTTTTATCGCTGTAACTTTAAATCTAACGAACTTTCATACAAACTTTTGTTCCCGATTTCTCTCCTTAGGGGCGGAATTTTCAAAAATCCGTTTTTTAATGATGCCTATAATATAAAAGGAATAGCCTCTGAAAATTTCAAACCTGTACCATTTGTGGTTCAGGCTGAATGTTGATATGTGTCCTCGAGACATTGCATTTTATCATCCCCTATTTCTACTACTAAGGGTTAAGATTTTTTTAGTTTTACCATACATGTTAATTTTTACTTATTCTAACATCTAAAAGATCTATTTTTACGAATCTAACTCTGAACCTGACGGGCTATCATACATTTGTTACAAAACATTTATCCCTTATTTTACACCCTCTGGGGATAAATATGGACAAATTGAAAAACACGTAATTTTTTATTTTCTTTTAGTAATGTTTCTACAAATTTTCACGCAAATTGATTAAGGTTTGAGAAAGTAACCATACAAACTTCCATCCCCTATTTCTACTAAAAAGGGTTGAAAGTTTTCAAAATTCTGTTACACGCATTTTTAAAATTAAACATTAAAGCTAACCACCTATTTTCATTGCCGTAACTTTAAAACTGACGAACTTTCATACAAACGTTTATTCCCAATTTCTCTCCTTAGGGATGGAATTTGCGAAATTCCGTTCTTAAATGACGCCTACAATATAAAAGAAATAGCCTCTCAAAATTTCAAACGTGCATCAAAAGTGGTTTAGGCTGGGCGTTGATATATGTCCTCGGCATTTTATCATCCCCTATTTCTATTACTAAGGGTTAATTTTTTTAAGTTCTGCCTTACATGTTAATTTGTATTTATTCTAACATCTAAAACATCTATTTTTACGGATATAACTCTAAACCTGACAGGTTATCATAGATTTATTAGAAAACTTCCATCCCTTATTTTACACCCTCTGGGGTTAAATATGAAAAAACTGAAAAACACGTAATTTTTTATTTTCCTTTAATAATACTTCTACAAATTTTCACTCAAATTGATTAAGGTTTAAGAAAATAACCATACAAACTTTCATCCCCTATTTCTACTACTAAGGGTTGAAATTTTATAACATTCTGTACACATATTTTTTCAAGTTAAACTTTAAGGCTAACCACCCATTTTTATCGCTGTAACTTGAAAACTGACGAACTTTCATACAAACTTTTGTTCCCGATTTCTGTCCTTAGGGATGGAATTTTTTTAAATCCGTTATTTAATTACACCTACAATATAAAAACTATAGCCTCTCAAAATTTAAATTTTTTATTTTAGTGGTTTAGGCTGGGCGTTGATATGTTAGTCGAGACATTGCCTTCTATGCCATATTTACCCCCTGGGGTTGATTTTAAAAAATCTTTGAATTAGAGTTTTCATCATTTTTATCCATAAATCCAATTACTAAATTACAAAGTCCTTGCTTTAATATTTAGTGCACTTTCATACAAATTTTGATGCCCTATTTCACCCCATTATGGGTTGAAAGTTAAAATAAAAAGTAGCCTAAGTTACTCCTTGATATATCAGCTTTCTGCCAGTGGAAGTCCCGTCAAGATCGGTCCAGCCGTTTCAGAGATTAGCCGGATCAAACAGACAGACAGACAGACAGACAAAAATTTTTTTAAATGTCATTTCGATATGTGTATCGTGTATACATACGTATGCATTAAGTAAAAAGCGGTTATTTTAATGTTACAAACAGACACTTCAATTTTATTTAGTAGTATAGATTAATCGCGGTTAAAAGACGATCTTTAACTGCTAAGGGCATAAATAATAGTAATCGAGATTTTCGTTTTGGGGTAAGAGGTCATATGAACACATAACAATTCCTTATTTGGGTGGGAATAATAAGGCTTGTTATTATGATAATCTTTAGTATCTACCCTAGATGATCGCCTGTTTAAGCCTCCTCTAAACCAAGCCTAAACCATAGATTATTTAAGCCCGAATGCTTTACTAGGACGATCGCCCGCAGGTCGCAACGACTCACGTATTTTGTCACGAAACTTATCGTAGCGGGACCTAATTAATGACTACTCGTGACTGACCCTATCTCGCTAACTAATTGAAGTAACTGCTAGTTAATCTGTGTACAGATGACAATCATTCGAAAAATAAAGAGAACTAGTAATCATTAAAAAAATACGCTAAAACAACGCTAACACACTCATACCCCCGCAGTAGGATTCCCTGTGTCGCGGGTGGCATGAACAACACAAATAACACATCACTAATACATGACCCGAGAAAAAAAAATTATCTGTGACATAAATATCTGCCCCAGCCGGGAATCGAACCCCACGCTTCGCAGGCAGGGCCACTACCAACTAGGCTACGGGGTCGCCATTAAAAGAAAAAAACGTAAGTTTCAAAATGTAGCCGACGTCATTCACAATCAAGACGAATCCCACGACACTAACATTAACAACAGTCAAGCCGTTTAGGCTTTAGAGCGTGCCAAAGTTATGGACAAACAACCCTTCCCCCCTCCCCCCCAATTTGAGCAGTCGGGCTTTTGTTTTTCTTTTAATAATTACTAGTTGACACACACAATTCTGAATTGACTAAACACGATGAGCTAACCCGCGTATCTTATAGTTTTGTCTGCAGTTTCTTAGCAGAAATTATGACATTATGGCATTCGTCGTCTAGTTATGATGTCGGAATAATGCGGCATATGGCATACGGCATACGGAATACAAGGGAATAGCGAGTTTTATCACCAAATGGAAGGTTACTTGCCTCAGGACTTCGTCACGATTTACCTTACATTTACATAACTCATAAGATGTTTGAATACAAGTTCCTTGGGAATACTGTTCCAAACTTGTGTAATTCTAGGAAATAATATATGTAGTAGCATAATGGAATATTTGTTTTACGGAGAACACGATCTCATATTTGCACGAGTGAACGTATTGGTAATGGCAGATAATGGATTGAGTTAACTCATTAATTGCTCACTGGAGTGTCTCCTCATAACTGAGGAGGCCTAGGCTACTCCACCACGCTGCTCCAGTGTGGATTAATAGCCAACCCAATTGATAGAAGTTTATAAGAAGCCCAAAGGACTTTGACAAAGCTTAAGGAGACGGCGAATAATTATGGTAAATAAGTTAACATTTTTTCGGATGTTTAGTATAGACGTACCTAACTTGTCTATAGTTTATACAAGAATGTTCACAATTAGCTACTTGTCTCGAGGTAGTATTCCTATACTGTCTTAGAATATAGTCCTTTGGGTGCACACGATTTTGGGGCCTTGTGAAAAATCAATTCATAACATGTTCTTATTTTTGTCTGGATCGATTATTTCCTAAAAGCTTCTTTCATAGTAACTCCGAATATTAATTCTATACCTCATTATCCGTAGATTTAAAGCTTAACTTTTCCAGACCCGCGGGACTCCTGTAAAATTGGGACGTATACGCAAACACTAGCAAAGTGTCCCTTGTCCCTTATTGAAAGAGTAATATACTATGTTGTTTATAGAACGCTATCAGGCTTAAATAGAGTTATTCCGGTCGGATCCTAAAAATCTGATCCCAAAATGGGATCACAATATTTTTTATTGTTTTTTATTCCGGTCTGATCCCAAATGGTATCACATTTTGGGATCACAATATTTTTTATTATTTTCTATTCCGGTCTGATCCTATGAGTTATATTACCATATTTTTGGTACAGTCAGCAAGAAAATATGCATACTGGTTAGAACCTATACCGGTCTTATTTAAAAGTAGAATGCCAAATGTGCTGAATTATTTGATGAATTAATTGAGACTCTATTTTAGCTTTTGTATGTTAGCAGAATCGTGGTCCAAGGGTGCATTTGAGCTTGAAAAAAGCTGCAAGCTTTCCTAGAATATAAAAGCTATTACATAAACCTGGACGATTAGTAAATTCCAACCATGATAATTCAGTGAATAAGTCGATAGACTTTCAAGGGCAAACTGTCTGTTAGACTGGTCAATAATATCGATTTTCGCTGTTCCGGCTTCCAATTATGTCCAGTTCATAAGTTTACATAGTAAGCATGGCATACACAGTGTCGCAATAGATGTCAGCTAAGTATATTAAGCAAGAATTTAATATTTCAGATATCCCAAACATTTATACAGCAAGCAAAAAGTCTACTTGCTCTAATATTATACGTAATTTAAATTACGAATAATAGATAAGTATTTTTAATTATTATTATATTTTCTTAAATACCTAATTAATCCCTTTACTTTGATACCTTATTACATGGCATCATTATTAAAAAAAAATTAGGTCAGTCGATAAAATTTCTGATGTATTATTAAGTAACAAATATTATTACTACTATAGCGCAATCAAATATTAAACTCCCACGAGTATTATAATATGAAAATAGTGTAGATTATATTAGGTAACCAACCTAATATTAAAATAACCGACGACATTCAACCATAATAAATCAACAAGACGCCACAATAACCAACCAACCAACTAACCATTCGAACACGAGTTAAAACAACCACGGTTTTAATTGTTACAAATAGTACTCCATTCCGCTGTTATCTCGATTCGAGATAATTAGAGAGATAGGCTTTTAAATAGAGTACCAGGTAATCTTCTACATCTAACCGGCTCTACACCGGCTCTCAATCTTTTAGGGTGTTTAGTAGGTTTACTAAATATAAAATTCATTTAAATCACTCATATAATTTTATTTCAGTCGAACTTAGGAACTAATAGCTCAACGAAAGTAAAAATTTACAACATGAATAACATAACAAAAAATAAAATAAAAATAAATCATTACGTATGTACCTACATCTTTACAATAAAACGTCCTTAATCTTGATAGATTATACCTATTATATCAACGGCTTTATGAAAGGCCCAAGTAAACTAGTCGGTTAAGAAGAAAAATATGTGGGAGAAAAAAAACTTGGTGCTCTTTAAAAAAAATATAACGTTATTTACCTACAGTGCGACTGTGGCATCGAAGAAAAAAAACTAGGTGCTCTTTAAAAAAATCTTTGGTATCATAATAACCGAATCCGCTAATACTTATGTAAAGGTGTCGGGGTAACAGTACGGGGTAACAGTTTAGGGTAACACAGCGCCCTCTTTACTTTTCACAGCGCACTAGGACAACAGCGTACACTTTGAGAACCTCTGAGTAAACTTATTAAAGGTTATTAACTTGGTGGATTTGACACTATGACCCCTATTGGTATCGCCGAAGTAAATCTTAACAAAAACTTAACTTTATGGCAAGGATCACGCAAACTGACCCTACGACGCTATAACCATTATGGCGGTCGATAGATAGTCCTATTTGTGGTTAGCGGTATTTGAACTAGTTATTTTACGTGAACTTTGGTTAAAGGAAGTGTTTGACTGTGTTCGTATGTATGGACCATGTTTGACACGTTACAGCTTAGGGACTGTTTAAGTATTAGGTAACGCAATTAGGGGGGTCTTGTAAAATGTTATGATGCTTTGCATTGG
>LGAG01001922.1:152774-177725 GCA_001278395.1 Lerema accius
GCTATAAAGTCTGTCAACAAAATTAATAGCTTATGTCACTCCCACACGAATCCATCGAGCCGTTTAGGATGTAGAGCATGCCAAAGAAATGTACATACATACGAGTACATACATACATTTAACTTAGAAAATAAACCAAAACTTCGGTCTCCAGACGTATAAAACTTCCACAGCTTTTCTGTCGTTGCTAGTTTCGTATTTTGTTCATTGTGGAAGCGTTCAAAGGATAGCATAGCAGTTACTTAGGATGATTATCTGCAATGTGTGTCATGCCAGTGTTCCATTTGGCTTCTAATTTTTGTTTTTAGGCTTCGGTTTTCCTCTTGCACTTGTGTACCTAATACACATAGGTATACCTACTGATGATGATGATCATGATCTAATTTGTGATAGAGTTTATAAATTGTCTAGAAGACTCGCTCTGTGGTGGAAATTTAACCGTAACTTTTTATGTCTATATTAGGACCTATTCTCAACGCCATCTAGGGATCGTTACGGACAACATAATTACAAGAAAATCTGAATCTGTGTTTCGATTCATTTTCTCAATTAAATGTATTTTAACCCATATTATGCATACAATATAACTTTGTGCGCTTCTCCATATACACTTTAAACATGCCAAATTATACACATACTTGTCGGCATTATTCTTAAAATGCTACCGAAAGGTATCTAATACATAGAGTACCATACATCTTGATTCTTAACTTAACTTACCAACACACATAGACGACAGCAATTTCAAACCTCTGTGATAATGTATCTCAAACCAATGACGTTTCACTAGCTTCATAACGAACACCCTCGTCATTCGTAGAAGGAAGCAGCTAGATTCAATTATAAATTACGCGCATCTGAAGGATACCGCAACCATTGACTTGCGAAAGGGAAAATGGTGTTATGAAATCATTCCGCTTCTGTACTAGTAGGAAGTACTACTGTAGTAGAGCCATTACAAACGTGCAGACTACGTCATCAGTCATTTTATCATATCTCGCTGGAATGTGGGAGTGAGAGTTCCGATATACCTATAAGTGTGAACGAGAGATATGATAAAATGACTGATGTCGTAGTCTGCACGTTTGTAATGGCTCTACTTTAACTGGTAATAAGTCATTTAAAATTTCAATTTCGAAGCTGTGTCGCTTTATGTTTTATAATGATCGTGTATGTATCCGTCGGCGTAAATCTTCGGTTTTATTTCCGTGTAGGATAAATAAGGATTATGCTTCTGGTTTGTGATTCATAATTAATAACACGATGGCGTTTATATTATGTAACTAAGAAGCAATCGCCCGCGGCTCCGTACGCGCAATTTTCCCGTTTTCTCAATATTTTTTATTGCTGCTCCTCTCTTATTCATCGTGATATTATAGCCTATAAACATCCTCGATAAATGGACTATATTACACTAAAAGAAATTTTCAAATCGGTCCAGTAGTTTCTGAGATTAGCGCGTTCAAACAAACAAACTCTTCAGCTTTATATTATTAGTATAGATTTGAGTACTTTATCAAAAATCACAGTCTCAGATGTCTTCGTAATTGTGTTGTTCCTATGTTCCAAAAGATGGCTCTGAGAATAGGTTTATATTATAATAACACAGATGGCGCTATAATGAATTTCATAATACTGGTTCTATTGATCTTAACCTTACTTAAGCTATAGTCGACTTCACGTACTAAACCTGGCAAGGTTATTGACAGTTCCTCTCTTATCATTAGGCAATAATAATATTAACGCTACACTCTCATAGCCTCACAGTAAGGTTCCCTGTCTCGTAAGTGCCATGGACAACACAAACACACAAACATACACCCAGACCGAGAACAGAAATTTAAATACATCATTTAAATTTCTGCCTCACTGGGACTCGAACCCAGGACCCTTTGAACGGCAACGTGGTAACCATTACGCCATACTACAGGCGACAGTAAAACAAAATTCACCTACTGAATCTGATAAGTGATAAGGTCATTGACACTATCCTCTCTCTTTCAGGATGACGTTCGTATCAGCGCTGTTGGTGTTCGCAGCGGTGCTGACGAGCGTGCGATGTGGTGAGCCGGTGTTTGACCCCAGCACGCTGATGAGGCTGGTGCTAGTGCCGGCTGACGCTGCCGTGGGCTCTGTCATCTACCGCGTGCGGGCTTCGGACCCTGACTTCGACTATCCGCTGCATTTCGAGCTCATTGGTAAGGAAGACGTGGAGGGGGAATCCTCTCAGAGTCGTGAGGTCAGACTTATGGTGACTTTATCTAAATAGGGTGCTGTTATGGCCCTAGTTTTAAGGGAGCTAAGCTGAGTCAGGACTGAATGGTACTGACCAGCTTGTTAGTTACTCTCAAATGACCATGCTTGCAGTTCACCAACTACTAACTTTGGCACTTACTTTACTTACCAATGAAAATGGCATCAAAACATTTGAGTGGTGCACTAAAAATCGGTTTCAATGTGAAGCTAAAGCAGAAAATAACGGACATAGTAAGGAAACATATTCAGGGGTAACTTATGACCTCTATAAACAGGGCCTACTAACTAACTACTAACAGTTCCTCTCGTAATCCTACTAATGGTTTGTCAGAGATGTCCATAAACAGCAGGGTATGATGTATCACTGAGCTCTTCAATTCTCATCAATCGTAATTCATTTTTCTTCCTCTCATCAGGTCAAATGGGTCGACTGGACATCGGGATCGAAACGCTTCCCTGCACCCGCTACAACTCGGTCTGCCAGGCTAACGTGATTCTCCTCCGTCGTTTGGAGCCAGGTCGTTACGTGGACTTCAGGCTATCAGCGCGCAACACTCGCGGTCGCTCTGCTAGGATAGCATGCTCTATCACCGGGACTAACACCACCACGCCACGAGATACCATCTTCCCGCATATACCTGGCATTATCCTGGTTCCTGAGGTAAGTGTTCTTTCCTTCTGCACTAGAAGAAGGGTATTGTTTTTCGAGGGTATGTGTATATTTTAAGCAGTCTCTACAGCCTTATCGACTTGATGGATGTCAAAAGATGAGGCTTCATTAGATTCGTCTCCATTGTGAGCGTACCATAAATGATTACGTATATTTTTGTCATAATTTTCAGCAGTAGAGTTTCTTATTTTTCTATCTTTGATCACTACTTGACTTGAAACGCAACTGTTGTTGATTTTAATGTTTTTCTTAAATGACAATGATTACTGACCATCTTATGTTGTGTTTATTCTTTTGTCGCTTAATTCCATAAAAAAGTGTCATCATTATTCGGAACCAATTTAAGTATTGATTAGGTTTTAGAAGTATCTAATTTCCATACCGACCGAATCTAGTAAGCCTTAAAATACTATCTCATACGCTCCTGGCTAATCATTCCATCCCATTACCTGCCAATGTGTATCTAAACTTATCACATTATATTCCAAAATTACTAGTCCTAAGATTTTATCTCTCTTCGCCAACGTTACTGTCACGTTATTGTCATAACATGGGTACGGAAGTATCCGCCCTTACATCACAATCCAATGAATATTTTTAGGAGAATAATACTATCTAACACAACAAATCAAACATTGCTTATTTCGATGACTTAAAATCTACAATAATATTATACAGTACACTTATAAATGAATTGCTTAAGAAAAGCGTATCATTATTGCTCTTTATTACACGTTATAGTTTTTTTTTCCCTTGCCAATTACTTAAATTTAATTTGAAATCAAACTTAATTTGCTCTTACACTTTTCCCTATCTATTATAAAAGTGCTCGTCAAATGTACAAACGAAATCTTACTTAAAGATTTAGCTAATATATTATTATACTATGCTTGCAGTAAAATTTTACAAAGTATCTTTTATCCATATCAAAGAATGTTGTCAACAAACTCGTTTTCAATAATAAATCTATTTTTCCAAAAATGTTTCAATATGTAAGTGTTCTATTTAATCAACAATATAGAGTTTAACAAATAATTTTGATAACCCAATGACAAATCGATCATGGTCAGATTATACGTCGAAAATAGAGCATTCAGATTCATGGAGTGTGTAAAAAGCCCCAAGCTTACTGAGATAGGTTTGTATACGTGAACAAATGAGGCGCCGTCAGTCGCCTGCCGTGATTCATGATTGATGATGATGACGCAACCTTCGCTCCTTTGGCGCGAATATGAAAAATATCAAAATTAACTCCACTTCTATTAAATGCTGCGTTTATATCTTTACGAGAAATAAAAACTTACGGGATATTTATTACACATTTTTGGGATATAATATTTTTGAGCGTATACCATGTATGTTACATTTCTTTGGCATGAATTTTTTTTACCAAGGGAACCTATAATCAGGTTAAAATCCTATGTCCTATTCCTGGATGCAAACTACCTGTGTGCCAAGTTTCAGCTTAATCCGTTTAACCGTTAGAGCGTGAAGGACTTACAAACATCCAAATATCCAAACATCTTTACAAACTTTCACATTTATAATATTAGTAGGGAGTAGGATTACTAGTTTACTGATCTTATTCGTTTTACAGGATGCAAAGCGTGGGACGGACCTGGAGATAGTAATAGCAAGGAAGAACCCACTGTCGCCGAAGCCGTTGGAACTAGAACTATGGGTGAGACGCATTTGATTTGAATTTTAAATGAGAGAGGACTTCATCATTGAAGAATGGTTAATGACATTTTCTGCTCTTCAAAGACACGCATTTCTTGGTAACTGTTAAGGTTATTGCAAATTAAACTAGACATTACAAAAAAAATTCTAATTGTCAAAAAATTCATGGATTTTGGAAATGGAAATACATTGAAGAATAAAACATTTTTTTATTGACAAAAAAATACATGGATTATTTTTGTTAACGCTGGTCGAGTATTTATTATACGTTGACGCAATACAATTACAGACTCAAAATACCATGCAGTGGAAATTAAGGCTAAATATAAAAAAATACAAGATTAAAAGAAAATTTGTCATCAACAAAAACCATGGTATTAAACAACCCCGCACAAAATAACCCACCGTTAGACTGAGTAAAAAAATTAAAACTAAAAAAAAATTGGTATGTCTTTCAAAATTTGTGCTTCAATAGGAATCGAAATTAGGACTTTTGCAGCACAACACAGCACACTGACAATAACTATTGCGTCATACGAATCGCTCTTTTGCGTTGCTGTAATGTACGAAGACCTCAATAAAGTTCCTCTTGCACTAGGGTACATTTTCATAGCGATACTGTTAACATGTCTCACGGCTTGCGAAATACGTTCATAAATTAATCAGAATCCACTATACCCACTCATTAGTTCGAACACGTTCTGCATTCATTGGTTTATTAGCTGCTGTAAATTTAGTTTAGTTTATGTCACGAAACACTTCAATACTAAGGTTTAGCCATTAGCAATAATGGGTTAAAGTACCCTATACCTGTACGGTACATATTTATAGTTTTAATGCTTTCATTTTGAAATTGCATTGACGATTCGTGTGACACAATACGAGTGACGTGTAAATGTTTCGATTCCCAGGAGAGTTGGATGTTTTTGAATTTATATTCTCTGAGTGAGCTTTTTTTGTGTTCTCCCTCAGACTTACACATCTGTGTGGGTTTCTAACCTGGCCTGTGTCATTAGTACAAACTTAAGTTGCTATGAACTACAGAAAATTACACACGTAGACTTCGACAGACTATGAGATTACAGACAAATAAACATCTACTATAATTATTTCAGTTTTCATTTAGTTTCACGAAGTTTAGATGCAACAAAATCAAAAAAAATCTACTTGAAACTTAGTCAAGTAGTATCAAATGAAAGCTCTTTCATTTGACACCCACATCAATCTGTATTTTACGACTGTATCTTTATTTTATTTTTAAACAATTTAAAATGCATATTCTACAGCGATGATGTTGCACAATTACCAGGCATTAAGCAGAGCCGAGGCGTGTTAAATTCTCAGTGCGTGGCGAATACCATGCTCCTGTACCTGTGTTCAGTTTATCGGCCACATAAATGCCATAATAATGGCCCGAGTCCTTACACGTACTATAATTTCAAGCGTAACGTCTATTAAATGTGGTCTGGAATTTAGTTTTAGGGTTAAGTTTAAAATGTCAGAGGTCCCCCTGTGTAAAGGGTTCCCTGTTTGATCATGATGGTGTATTTCTTGAACTATAATTATGTAGATGGCTTATTTATGTATTAAATGTTATGGTATATAACTATGAAGGATATGATAGCTATGATAATATATTGAAAATTTTAGGGAGTTTTTAAAAGGAATTAGTAATGTTTGGTGTTTCATTTTGACAAAAAATATTTTTACTAATTTATTTGCACTGCCCTAACAACAAATAATAATATAAGTACTTGTATTATACTTACACAAAGATACAATAAGGTTCTTTCTTTCGATGTGTATATTCCGCAATGCTACGGAACCCTAGTAAGAAGACGACTCGTACTTATCCAGTTTTTTCTCTGTATCCCTTTATCCCGGTCAAAAAATGATCCGTTTATTGCTTTTTAATCCGTTATTATTTTTTTCTTTATTCATTCGTTGGTCATCCAACTAGTTTTTTTTTTCTTTAGTAGTTTCAAAGTAAAGGGATTGATAGCCGTACAAAACAAAACACTATTATAATGTTTATGTATTCCTGGTACCTATTCATAGCGTTTAAATATTTGAAATATTTCGAATTAATTTTTTTAAAGTAATCATAGTTATAACTCGAAATAAGCGTAGTAAAATCGCTTTTAAATTTGAATGGATACATTTTTTTGACAACATTAATAAGTTTTCTTACTAACTTCGAACTTATGAACTTACTTATTAAAGTTAAAAGAAGCATAATTAATACTAATAAGGAAAAAGTAACACATACTCGTAAGTAAAAGCATGGTTAGTAAGTAATTAACAAATAGGGTTTGAAAATGGCTAACATGTCAAATTATTAATTGTGTAATTAAAAAAATGCGTAATGTCAATTTTAGATTTTAAAGACCCGTCATTAACTATTTTCAATTTAAAAGAAGCATAGTTAACTAATTTTTGTTTTTTTTCAGGGATCACCACTATTTGCTATTCGTCAACGTCGGGTATCAACAGAGAACACGGAGGGCACCATTTTCCTCGTCGGGCCCCTGGATTTTGAGGCCCAGTCTATGTACCATTTGACGTTATTAGCTGTCGTAAGTAGCCATTCATTGCCACTGAAAAACCTACTTTATTCTGACCGCAAACGATTGAAATTCGCATCAAAAATCTTGGTTTGGAATTGACAGGGGAGAGCGGGAATTAAAGAACCTGGGGGTAAGTTGTGCTGATGCGAATATTTTGATAATAGCAAACGACGTACCCCCCGACTGTCATTCCCCGTTTTTCCCAAATGTCAATTAGTGTTGGGGATTACTAATACAAATTCTGGGAGGTTGCGGTCAGCTTTTAAAGCATTTAAGACATTAATTTTATATACCTATCGGTTCAGTTATATAAAAGGTACTTAGTGATTAATATACTTTCAATAAATAATAAGATACAATAGGTATATTATTAAGGAAAATTGACAGGATATTATTAACAAAATATATTACAAGACGAACTCAAATGCGCATTCCACTTGCGTTAGAGATTAAGAATATCAAACGAATGTCCATTAAATTCTTAGACCCGTTGTAAACCGACAAAGCTACCTACTATAAACCTCGGTTTTATTATAATCCGGTTATAATTCCATAGTCGACATAACAATGCGGATTAGAGAGTACAATGTCGCTTATTTCAATATTTTGTAACGTTTTATAATAAGGAGGTATTTAGTTCAAACCCTTATAATGATTTCTTGCATAACTTTGAGTTTTGTTGTAATAGGGAAATGGGGAAATAAAGCAATGCAATTTATAAGTACCTCTATTATTTGAAGCCTTAATTTGACGACCTCGTAGCCTAGTTGGTAGTGAGTAGTAACCCTGTCTGCGAAGCGAGGGATCCTGGGTTCGATTCCCGCCTTGCAGATATTTATGTGCCAGATAAATGTTTGTTCTCGGGTCATGTGTGTTAGTTATGTGTTATTAGTGTTGTCAATGCCACCCGCGACACAGGGAATCCTACTGCGAGAGTATGAGTGTAACAGCGTTTATTCAATTTCAACCCAAAAACTTTACTACGAAATCCTTTCAGGATCCGTACGTGGAAATTGGCAAGGATACGCGTAACATCGCCGGGATAGAAGTAGTTGTCGTAGTCCAGGATGTCCAGGATATGCCTCCAGTGTTTACGTCAGCACCACCGATCACCCATCTACCGAGACAAGTGGTCCCTGGAGACATGGTTGTGAAGGTCAGTAAAACTTCGATACTGAAAAAAAAAACCTGATACAAAAATATTCATCACCCTGTCCCACTGCTGGGCTTGGGTCTCCTCTCGCAGTACAGGTCATAGTCCACCACGCTGGAGTGCGGATTGGCAGACTACACACTCCTTTGAGAACTTTATGAACTCTCAGGCGTGCAGGTTTCCTCACGATGTTTGATCACTGTAGCAAGTGATAATTAGAATCTAATACGCACATAACTGCTGACAAAAAAATATGAGAAAGAAAGAAAGAATATAATTACTATTAATTAAAGGATGATAAATAATACAAGAATAATAAAAAAACTTCTTAAATACAACAGATCGGTTCGCTCCCATAAACTACATTGCCATAGCCAATAGGGTTTGTGTAAATAATATATTGTGTAAGACATACGTACACTATATTATGTTCGCAATAAAAATATAGATTATTGACTATTGAAGGTTCGAGCCGAAGACGGGGATAAAGGAGCTCCGAGACAGATTAGATATGGACTCGTATCAGAAGGGAATCCCTTTACGCCTTTCTTTAACATCAATGAAACTACTGGTAAGTTAAAATATTTAAAAGGTACCAAGAAATGCTTTCTTTCAGCTGTTTGTGTAAACGCTATTGAAATGCGTGTAGTAGTTTTCGTTAACTGTGTCAGGATATTTTATGTATGTATGTATGTATGAAAATTTTGGTACGCTCTGACAGCTTGATGGATTATGTTATTTTTGGAGGGTAGGCGTCGTAAAAAAATTGCTTTTGTTACAATTGAGATGAATCTCATGACGCGTCAATCTGTCAAGCTGCTTGGGCTGATGCTTGAAAAGAAATAAACATACATAGGTACATACATACACGCTCGGAAAAATAAGGTGGGGCTTAAGTTTACCTTTCAGACTTTCTTTCTTATTACTTCCCCATCAATTCAGACATCCTTACTTATCACTTTTGAGCCAAAGTTTAAGCCACTCAAAGGAAGTTAAGCCTCGCAAAGGAAAAAGGAAAACCTGTCTACGGCCTTGATATGTAAATACTACAGTTACTGTGACTAAGTACAAGAAATATTATCAGACATCAGAGTTACGACATAGCGTGACCTGAGTCAAATTTACATCCAAACGCTGCGTTTATGATCAAAACTTTTTATTGAGCAGTAAAAACTGATTAAAGCCCACGAGAGGAAATTAAAAATGTTTCTTAAAACGACTTTTATAGATCTCTGTTATCATTTTTTTTATAGCCTTAAAGAAAAATTGGGCAACTGATGACAGTTTTGATATTAATAAAACGTTTGTAAAAGATTTTTTTACCTTTAGAAAGCTGTACTTTCACTGAGCGACAGGCTAGGGTTTGTCCATTAATCACGTAAGGCTCATAGGGTAAGGAGGGGTCAATAAAAAATCACAAAATATCACAAGGGACAAGGGGGGGCAGTAATATATCACGTGTACTTGTTTTTTGGTAAACGCAATATTTATACCTGTATTTTATAAATATTTTTTTGTATTAATAAAAACTTAAGTTTGTAGGTACTAAAAAATACACGTGATCTAGGGGCGGGAGGGGATGGTCTTAAACGTCACCATGTATCACAAATTGGGGGTTAAAAATGCCAAAAAAAAACATTACGTGATAAATGGATGGATGATATTAAAACACTTAAAAATTAGGGATACCTAATAAAACTCAATAACGTAACACAAGGTTTGAAAAAAAAATACCACATTAAATAAAACTTAGCATGTTTGTACCTTATAGTATAAAGGACCGTAATGTAAAGTACTTTTTATCCTAGCAAAGGCTTTTGTTCCCGCGGTATGCGCGGTAAAAGGTCAACCGAAGCGAAGCGAGGGCGGTTCACAAGTATTAAATATTTAAGTCCATACTAATGTTATATTGTACAACCGCCCTTACCTTTACACCTAAACGAGGGCAAACATTAACATACATTTTAAAAGGAAATTATTTTCCTTTATTTTCCCTCAGTCGAGGTTATTTTCAACAAAAGGCATTAACTAGAAAGAGGTCGTAATTTTTAATGAGGGTTACTTAATATACTTCAATAATTTTCTTCATTCAATTGAAGTGTTAATAATATCATTATTGTTTTAACTTTATTCTAGAGTTCACGCTTAGTGTCTAAATGACTTAAGTGCCTAGTGTTTAAATTACGTACTTACAAATAATAGTCATTTTACGATGTCGTTTCTATTTAAAATTCGTTACTTATAATATTTTTACCAGACTACACTAGAAGGGTATGTATGTATGTTATATCCATCTTTAAGGCGCTCTACAACCCATAGAGGCTTCCAAGTTTCATAGTATCTGTTATTGTTAACAATTTTCTTTATATATTTGTAGTATAAGTCGTTCAAGTAATAAGTAACGCAATTTGTGGAGAGGAAAGTCTAGTATTTTGTTACGATGCGTTACATAAGGGGAAAGGAAATCGAATAACGCGTTACGTAAAATTTTTTTTGGTACATAAAACTTGGTAATATAATTATTTTAAGTCTATAAAATTGAACCTTTTTTTACTTAAAATGGTTACGTGGGTAACGTAACGTTTATTACAGAAGAAAGTAACGGTGCATCACATGGGGGGAGGGGCCAAAGGGGGGATAAAAAAGTCTTAAAAATTGCGTTACCTAATACTTGAGCGCTCCCATACCTGCGTGTTGTTTAGTTCTCTGCAATCATTATACACCGTCGTAAATACTCGTATACTTGCATTCATTTTCACATTTAAATACGAAGTTTAGAAACTTTTCCCATTTAACTAATGGCTTGGATCTTTAATAAAACACGTCGCGTGTCGGAGCGATGCATTTAATACTTAATGAGTTCTGGGATTATTGATATTTATGCTATTTAGTGACGCTATAGTTTATTCGTTAGAACGTTTTAAACCTTCCTTGGACTTCCTCAAAATTTAAAACCAAAATTAGCCAAATCGGTTCGGCCGTTCGTGTGTTCTAACGAAACGAATGAACAGCAATAGATTTTTGAACCTAACCTAACCTTAAAATAACAAAAATAAATTGAAAACAATTACACCGTCTCTGTATATATATTGTATTTTATACAGCCAATGATATGATATCTTTTGTCTATCGAGACTTTAGGAAGTTTTATTGTAACATGTTTGTTTATATTTTTATTTTTAAAATTCATTTCGTGTCATTTAGATTTTTTTAAATTTTTGACTTTTGTTAAGTGAGCTATTAGTTCTTAAGAAATTTTCGAAATAAATGATTTGAATTTGAATTTGGATAAACATTTCAAGACTATACAGTTAAATTTAGAACACGTAGGCTTGCAGTAAAAGTGAAGAATTGAGGCAATTCGACAAAAACAAGTACCTATAAATTACTCACTGAATCTGTAGGCGGTATTTTACACCCCCATATAGTCCTCGCACGATGACGTAGTTGTAAAGGATTGATGAAACTTGAATAAGCATTATACATTGTCACAATGAATCGACTTAAGAGTAAGATTGTAATAAGAAATTCTACTTTTGTATGCTAATTAAAACGGTTTTTTCGTTTCGTACTACATCCGTTACTTCTGTTTGGATTAAAAAAAAAAACTCTTTCGGTCTATTAACTTATATTTTCGGTTTATGTATGTTATTCTTCTTTTTTAAAAAGATGTGCGGAGGAGTTTATTTCCCCTTTCTTCTCCTCCTTATTAAAGCACCTTTACGAAACGGGGGTAGATTCAAAAAAAATTGACGTGCATAAGAGTATCATTGATACCTATATGAATAAATTATTTTTGATTTTGATTTTGATTTTTAACTGCTGGCGTTCTACTAGGAGGCGTATTGTGACCGCTTCCCTTTTATATAAAGTCCATAATAGTCTATACTTTTCTGATACATTTTTATTTAATAATTGGACTCCTCTTTATAGTTGCAAGACATCTTTTAGATGTATAACAAATAATAAGTCCTATTTTAAGTCTTGAAACTTTTCAGTATAAAAACATGGGTACTTTTAAGATTTTAATTGATCTTAAAGATTCGTAAATGAAAACTAACTTTAAATACACTTCATTCTGTTCTCTGACGTCATCTTTCCATTATTGAATCTGAGCTTATAATAATCTAACCAGACAAGCTATGCAAATCTGAAAAACATTTATTCTCATAGTCAAAACATATCACCGGATCTTAGCACGTGATCGTAATATATGTTTTATTCATTCTCGAGAGAGCTGCAAGGTTCGCTAGCTAGTAGACAATAAGTTGACAGCTGTCAGGAATATCTTGAGAATGATAAAGGACTTTAAAACATCCGAGAGGCGACTGCTTCCGGGTTATTATGAAAAAACTCGTTAAGTGTGAAGACAAGTTTATATTTCAAGATTACAATGAGGTTTTTCATATGTTGAGCTTGACTGATTTGAAATACGTAATATCTTCTTGTTCTATAGCTAACGAGAGAATATATTTTGTTTGTTATTAGTTTGGAATGATACGTTTTTAAATTCAAATTGCTTATATTGGACAACAGTATTAGAATACAATTAGCACTTGTTTTTATATTTTAATTGTACTAGATAGTAAGCATAAGATAATATTTACAGTGCCTATTGAATTGGTCTAAACATAAAGAAAAAGCGACCTTATTAAATTTACTAAATTTAGTAAATGTTAGTAAGTATTCAAGTGAATAACAATACATTGAAACACATGGTAAAATGCTAATTACAACCATTGTAACGAACATAAATGATCTGTATAATGCAGATAATGCAAATTTTTAAACACATTATGAATGGTAATGCCATAATGTAAGTAGTTTAATTTTGCTCAACCTTAATTTGTCGTGCTGGCGTTTTGACAGTTGATAGCTTCCTATTGTTTATTGTTATAAGAGAGTAGTTATTATGCACTATGGGTGTATAGCGTTATTATTCCGTAACTATTAGAGATATCAAAAAACATGAAATTGATATCGAAAGTACTTTACCTAAGTAAAATGGCATTTCTGGTTTTATTTCAAAAAAGTTTTTTCCATTTTACTAATTAGGTAAAGTACTTTCGACAGTTTAAAGTTTTTTGGTATCTGTAATAGTTACGGAATAATCGCCTGTGCACACTTAAAACGATTAGACGATGTATAAACAGAATTTAGAAAAGTGAATTGTGTTATCAATTCTTTACGACTTTGTGTCGTACGGGTGACATTTATCAGGCATTTGAATACATAAATGTAATAAGGGGCCGTTCAAATATTACGTAAGCACTATTTGGGTCTTTCTTTTGCCTATTTTTAATGACATAGTTGATAGATGATTACGTCAGCAGTAATTATTTACGATTTTACAATTAATGGAAAACACAAGCAATAAAAAAAACATTAAAAGAAAGATGCATATAACAATTTTTACATAAGCATTGGGTAAGAGCTTTACTTACTTTTGCTGATAAGGGAGATGAGGGGTAGTTAATTGTGATAAATATGCTTACGTAATAATTGAACGGCACTTAAATCTTCTTCTTTTTACCGGTATCCTAACAGTTTGTGTAATTAATTAAATTCATTATGTTTTGATTATACATATTATAATCCTCGGTAATCCCTGTAAAATTTCTTATTTCACTACTAGAAAACCTACAGTGCCATCTAGTGTCAGCTTTAGAAAATTATTGTACAGAGCGCATCAGTTGGCGTTTCTCTTATAGTAGGGTTAACAAAATAATTTTGACATGTACGAATAGATGGCGCGGCATTCAGTAAGTTAGTTTTCATAAACGTTAATGTGTTTTTTTTTCGAATTAAATTATACATAGAACCAGAACTATAACATAATATACCTATGACAAATAATAGAGACATATAAATTAGACACAAAATTAAATGTATATACCTAGTTCGGTTACATTGAAATTTACAATTTCAACGAAGGTATATCAATTTAAATATTTGAAGGATATAAATTGTACCTATAAAACACAAAAATTAATACTTAGAACTAATGGTATAACTTTTGTAACGGTATCACTTAAATTAAACTCCAACGATCTTTTTAATTGTTTATCGTCTATTCTATTATCGTCAGTAGGTACTAATATTTTATCAATAAGTGTGAACCTTAATAAGTCAAATGTTGAATACTCTTCATTTTACTCCACTTCAAACTTATTCAGATTTTAATTATAAATGTCACTGTACTGAAAATAATTTGACTATTGTTCTGTTACATGATAAAATTTCGTACTAAGATAAAATGTCTCCTATTTCAGGTGAAGTAACGCTTGAAAGACCGATTGAAGAAATCGCAGCTATCTCCCACGCTGGCACGCCAATACTTCTAACAGTAGTTGCTGAAGAGGTACGACTGTCTCGTGAGGAACCTGAAGCAATGTCTTCGACAGTACAGCTCGCTTTCATCCTACCTGAACGAGAAAACTCTCCACCTTACTTCGAGAATCAGTTGTAAGTAATAATTTATTCAAAGTTCACGTTTAAATCATTTATTTCGACTCATGAGCTAACTTAATTAAAGTCAAACTTATTGAATTACATTATAAAAATAATTATAAAAATAGTGATGGAAATTACTAATCTCGTGATACAATAAATATCATACATGGAAATACCTATTCTTTGAAAGTAGCTGGTGAATTACAAGCCACGACTACATAGTAAGTGAATAATGATAACCTTGGACATGATAATTCCAAAGTCTTCAAAGAAGAAGAGAAAAGATAGACTGTACTATGCCAAAAATTCAAGGAAAGTAGTGTCATTTCAATGAAGTATACAGTCCTTAGTTAGGCACATTACATAAACTAATGAAATCCTTAATTTACTCACAGTATTTCTTTCACTTCTTATGTAATAATTGTTATTTTAATTTAATTTCAGTTACATCACATACTTAGATGAGAATGCGCCTCAAGGAACTGCTCTAACATTTAACGATCCATATATACCTCAAGTAAATGATAATGATGCTGGTAAAAATGGCGTGTTCTCTCTTTCTTTAGTTGGAAATAATGGAACGTTCGAAATATCGCCAACAGTAGCAGAAAGACATGCTCAATTTATTATCAAAGTACGTGACAATACACTACTTGACTATGAAGCCCGCAAATCTGTAACGTTTCAGGTACGAAACAAACTTTATTCAACTTGTAATCTACTGCAAATACCATTACTGATAATATCAGATATTCAAATGTGATACATAATGTGGACAGCTTATTAATGCTTATAATTACATTGTTTTCGATTGTAATTCCTTTTTAAATTTTCAGATTTTAGCACAAGAACTTGGACCTGCAACTAATTTGTCGGCTTCAGCCAACGTCACAGTGTATTTGAATGATGTCAATGATAATCCTCCAGTATTCCTAGCATTGTCTTACGATGTAGAACTTCCTGAAAATGTTACTGCTGGTACTAAAGTAGTACAAGTACAAGCAGATGACGTAGACACAGGATCGTTTGGAAAAATTCAGTATACTGCCATATTAGGATATTTAAATACATCTTTAAACTTAGATCCTTTGACGGGACAGATAACCGTTGCTACCAATAATCACGGATTCGACCGTGAGGCGATGCCAGATTTGCATTTCTTAGTAGAGGCTAGAGATAACGAAGGTGTAGGTTTAAGAGTAACAGTGCCATTAATTATTAAGTTATTAGATGTAAATGATAACCCACCAGAGTTTGAAAGGGCGTTGTATGAGTTCGTGTTGTCGCCAAGTTTAAATAATTTTACTTCAGCGGCATTTGTAAAGGCAGTTGATAAAGACGCTGAGCCACCAAATAATGTAGTCAGATATGAAATCATAAATGGGAATGGAGATGGAAAATTTGCAATTCAAGAAGAGACTGGTAATTGAAACATTTTTTATCCGTTTCCAATATCATCTAAACCGTGAAAATTTGAACCATTCTATAAACAAATTTAATCTGTTTCAGGTGAACTTTACCTTTTACAAGCCTTGAAGAGGACCAAGAAAGAAAATGCCCACAGAAGAAAACGTCAAAGTGATGGGCAACAGGACAGTGAAGTCTATGTGCTGAACATTAGAGCCTATGATCTAGGAATTCCTCAGCTATCTTCTAGTACGCTCGTAAAAATCTACCCACCCGAAACTAAAACTAGAACGATGTCATTTATTGTCCCGGGTAGTAACCCAGATAGGAAGAAATTAGAGGAGATACTCAGTACACTATCTGGTGGTAAAGTAAACATTATTGAAATTAAACCTTATAGAGGAAATGACAACAGCGCAAATGGAGTAGAAGGCAAGGAATCCCAGGAAAAGTAAGAACATTTTTTGTACAATATTTTTTAAATTAACATGAGGCTCGATTACTTAAGCATTGTGGATTGCAACTACTAATGTAATATCACCATCGCAATATTGGTGAGGGAATACTGTAAAAATATAATGATACTGCAACCAATTCTATAGATATAGTTAGATCTATTTCATTGGTATTTTATAACATCTTTGTTTTTTCCAGGAGTGAAGTGACAGCAGTTGTACGTGGTTCTGGAAGTTCTGCTATTGATATAGCTAAACTTCAAGATCAGCTGGCCAAGAACATGACTATTTATACCACTGGAACCGACGTTAGTTCCAAGGAAGTTATGCATAATACAGCTTCAGATAATGGAGATTCGGTAACATCTTTTAGCTAATTACTTTTATTACTAACAAGTACTTATAATTTGTGTAATATGATGTGTTATTAACATGTTTTTAATTTGTTTAATTGCAGAATC
Source organism: Lerema accius (assembly GCA_001278395.1). Lineage (NCBI taxonomy): Eukaryota > Metazoa > Arthropoda > Insecta > Lepidoptera > Hesperiidae > Lerema > Lerema accius. Next base: position 169,877 of record LGAG01001922.1, read on the forward strand.
TATACAGAGCAGAAAGTCGATTACTGTTTTGGCTACTAATATTATTAGCAATATTAGTTGCTCTAGTATTATTACTTCTTATATGTTGCTGTATTTGTGAAGGATGTCCCTTGTATATGCCTCCCAGGTAAATTGATACGCATTATTGAAATAGTAAAGTACGTAGATAAGCTTTAATCAATTAACTTTTCACTTAAATTGCTAATTAGATATTGTAGGCCCTAGACAATGATTGTCCTTCTCAATATTTAGGTAGCAAACTAACATTTCCATTCTCATTAACAGACTAAAATGCACCAATTAATTGAGCATGCACACCAGCTTACCACGTCTTAGGTAATTATGTTGTTATTTTTACACGATAAAATCAATCACACAAAATTTCAATGTTACAAACACCTGCAAAATGCATGCCAAAAAATTTTCATAAAAGTCAACTGAAGTTTTTTAATATTTCCATTCAAGTACAACATGTCAGACAAAAGATATTATTTATTTCCCATGTAAGTAAAAAAAACTAAAATAAAATAAATAAATTCAAACTCTTTTCTATGATATGTTGTACGATCAATTTGAAATCAATGTAGTTCTTATTTCATGACAGAATCGATAGGTACATAGAAACCCATTAATAAATTCTAGGAAAAGAGTGATACGTGTCAACTCCACAGAGGACGACGTGCATTTAGTGGTCCGGGACAAGGGACATGGGAGGGAAAACAAGTCGACGCAAAATATAGAAAATAAGTCAATACAAGCCACAGATTGGAGGAGACGGGAGGCTTGGAGTGCAGAACAGGCAGATTTGAGAACAAAACCCACACAATGGAAATTCAATAAAAGAAACTATAGATCTAAAGACCCTAATAAACCATCTTCTACACCAGGAGATATACATCAGGAATTCGTACATGCCGCTGAAGATAATGACTACAAATATGATGATACAAGACAATCTTTTCGAGTTAGGTGCGTAAAAATAGTTAAAAAAATCGTTGTTAACAATTCGTTGTAAACTATCCAGTTAAAATGTTAATTAATCGTTTACATTTTTGATTTCAGGGATGGACCTAACATCATATACACGAAAGAAATGCAGCTACAAAATGCTTTTTCTAACAAACATAAAGAATATATTGAAGATCTAGAAAACGGCTATGATAGAATTGCAACACTTCATTATCAAAGAAAAGATCAAGATAACGATTCTATATTAAGACATGAAATGGACCGTGGCTCTGAAGTTAATGTTTTTCAAAAATCTGAGGTAGAGAAAAATCAAGAAAAAGAAGAATCTAAACATAAACATGAACATAATGATAATATTCATGCACACTCGTCTCTTGGTAGAGATCAATACTTTATCAAAGAAGGTAATACTGAAATTTTAAGGCTCGTAACACGTGGCAAAAATGAAGAAGAGAGGTATGTCAATCTACCTGTTAATCAACAACGACCAACAACGTTGATTCCACACACACAGTATGTTGTAATTGATAATGGGAAAGAACTACTTATGGAACGATTTATAAGAGAACAAGGTGAAGAAGCTAAACATATGAGAGACAGGATGGTGGTCACAGACCTAGATAATATTTCAAATGGCAAAGATAGTAAAAATGCAGTACAAAGAAATCATATGGGAAATGAAGCTTCCCATCACTCGCAAGATTACAAAAATATGCATTCCGAAGTACCAGGTTCGGTTCCTCTAAAAACTGACTATTTACAGTCTGCATTAATAGAGATGCAAAATAAATCCTCAATTCATCAGGAACTATTGGAATCATCACTTCGGAAGCAAAATGAGTTATTACATCAAATTCTTCTAGAACGAGAAAGAATGTTACAAAATCAAGAGACAGCATCTCAAGTTGAAAGCAAATTAGAAACTCAAAGCTTACCAGGACACTCAGTAATAGCTACACAGACAGAATGCCATATAGGAACACAGACAGAGCCACAATTATTAATACCCCTAAGAAGAAAAGCCAGAAGTGACAACGATTCATACAGTGAAGATGAATCACAAATTACAGTTGAAGATGACTCAAAAAAAGTAGCTTGGTTAAAACGGAAAAAGCCTAAAAAGAAAATAAAATATAAAGACCCAAGGCGAAGTATACGTGTTTATGAATTAAAAAGAAAAATTAAAACTCCAATCATAGAAGAAAGTGAAGTATCTCCTACGCTCGAAAATGAAAAACGTATTAAAATTAGTAAAACAAACGAAAGAGAAGAACATTTTAAGAAGTATGGCGATGTCACCAAAAGTACAGTAACGACGTCCAAAAATGAAACAGTAAGTTCCACACAGATTTTACATCCGGAAGGTGATAGAAAATCAAGATTAAGAAGGGATGTACTAATGGAAATTTCAGATTCATTGGATGAGAAAATTGAATCTGAGCACTGTGATAGTGGAAAACTACGGCAGCGAAAACAATCTTCAAGTTTTCAAGAAGAGCCTTTAAAATCTGCTTTAGCCCTTGAAAATGAAAGCAGCAAAGAGAGTCAAAGTGGCAATAGCTCTGCAGCTAGGGATAGTCGAAATAAAGTATTTTCTAGACAAGGATCTTCCACCGAAGCGCGTGACGTAGAAGAATCAATAAAGCCTTTATCTAGAACTTCTGGTGATACCACACATAAAAAAAATTCAGATGATAATATTAATGAAAAGGTTGCAAAGAAAAGTGAAGAAGATGGCGAATCAATGAAAGATACTACAAAAAGTTTACAAAAAGGTTTACCTAGATATATGCAGTGGTATGGAAAAAAGTCTAACCCAGCAGCTAAGCCATCTGTAGCTGAAAAAACGGTCCCAGATAAGCCAAAAAGGCCTTCCAAAATAAAAAACGACACGGAGGTCAAAGAAAAATCAAGTAGATATGGAAGAATAGCGAGCAAAGAACAACAAAGTGAATCTTCTCAAGTAAAAAAAAACTTCAAGGAAAAAGAAAATGAATTCATTCACCCTCGAATTTTGAAGGAAGGCAAAGTTACTCCTGTACCTGAAGGACCTTTGCCGGATGTTCATCCTTTATTACAACACTCGGAACACAGATATGAACATCAATATGAAAACCAAAATCCTCTTTGTTATATCCAGCCTACTCATATACCAAAATATTTAGGAAATCAAGCTAACATCCCAGTATTACCTCGAAGACAGTCGGTAGAACAGCAACCAATATACGTGAATCAGGACGACGTCAAAAGTCGAGAGAGAAAACAGGATATATCAGAAAGTGCTTTAACGCATAGCATTTCAATATCGACTAATTACGAAGATGAAAGAAAAGCCGCTGAGGTTCATGTTTCAAAAATAAATATAGGTGGCGATGTATCTGATTTAAATCAAAAAAACATTGCTGCAAAAGTCGATGATAATGATTCTGGCATCGCAATGAATACACTAGTGCAACAGGCGGGGAATATGAAAAGATTACCTATAACTGAGAAAAAGAGCGTGTTTACGATAGCCTATGATGATGTTCAAACGAAGCAACTGAGGCCTGATAGTAGTTCAACTTCTTACTGAAGAACTGTTACAATTAACAACGTCATAACTTACTGAATGAAGTATGCAAATGGAAAACTTCCTGGCAATACAATTAGACTATTTGGATTTTTAATTTGCACTGCGTGTGGTGTTTTCTCTTGGTCCCTTTCTTTTACATGTTAATAGAAATATTGCTATCCTTGTCTTCTAATATGAAACCATAGACAAATTCTTGATATTCTACAATCTTAAATTGTTCAATTACGATTGATATTTCACTTAACATTAACCTCAATGTTTTTATTGAAATTAAATGTTTCTATGAAGTTATTACATATTAAAGTCTAGTAGATTATGACGTCGTTAATTAGTATTTCGTTGAAATTGAGTGCCTTAATCCAATTAGGTTTTTTTCAAGTGATTTAATGTGATTTAAAGTTATGAAAAACCAACTGTGCTCAGAAATCCGTCCAAGATTAACCAACAATTTGTTTACTTTAGTATTTGTATATAAATTGATATCATAACGAACTTACGATTAGTATTATAATAAGTGTAAACAACTGCCTTTATTTGTCGACTGTTTTATAAATAATTTAGAGATATATTTTATTGTAAATAAATTAAATTTAAACTGATAAAGTATTTAAATTGATTAGAGCTTTAATGTCTACTGTAAATATTATTTTCTTGTCCACGATAACGATCGTAATGGATCATTTTTCGGTTTTATATATTTGTTATATAAAACAAAGTTATATTATTAGCAAGAGTTTTATTTCATTTCACTTATATACCTCATCTTCACTAGCCGATTGGCCATTATAAGTGGATAATAAACAACCAGAATTGATGGCTTAATATACCTTTCAAAGCACATAATCGCTCAAGAAATTTTGTCAGTAGCGTTCACCCATTTCCAACCGCTCACAGTTTAGGAAGTAACTATTTTCTAATCTGTACCGAAGTTGCTTTAATTCGAGTATTAGTTAGGAAAAGACTAAAGGATCGACTCAAGTCACTGGTATGAACCTTCCAAGAAATTTCTAGGCGCATTAAGTATTCGCTAATAATGATGGTCAAGCAGAATTATTAGTTACGGAATTAGCTACGTTATACGAATATCTTTAAAAAGTAAATTTATAAAAGTAATACAATTAATCTACTTAGCTGTTATATTACTATTAAGGAGTATACATTATTATACGCAACGCAAGGTGGCTTGGAGGTTGAAGAATACAGTACCATCTATCGTAAACTGCCGGTATCACTCAAAATCATAAATGACAAAGGTCGGATAGTAAAATGAACGATCCAAATCCGATAAGTAGTTTCGGGGTTACGCTTGGACAAACAAACATACCCACCTACAGAAATAAATCTATCAATTTTTATTTGGTATTGGAAGCTATACTAAAAAAACTAGCCCTAATGAATGCGGTTTCAATAAATAATACATAATACAATGTCATGTAGAATTAATAACCTCTTTAATGAATGAATTGGATTGATTATTAAGGAGATAAACTACTTTTAAGAATATTAACATCTACAAGGCAGGTAAACAGACAGATAGGATATAATGTAAACAAACCACGACACGTAGTTGAAACCAACCGCCTATCCGACACGGCCGATCGTAGCAACTCCGCTATGTCAGAAGAAATTACCAGGATACCAGGAATTACAAGAGGTGGGTTCGAGAACTTAGTTTTATGCTATTTACGTCTAGATGGTGTAAGTAGCTTGGAACTACGCTATTCTTGGCTTCATCTTGAGCTTTTTCTATCTCTCCCAAGATGGCGTTTTAATGATAATTGGTTCGTAATAATGGAAATTGTTTAATCTAAAGCGTCTTAAACAAAACAAAATGAAATGGAAAATAGTATCGAAAGCAAATACAATTATTGCAAAATTGCTTATAAATTGTTATGAAGCCCGAAGAAAATTTTAACAAGTCGATCTCGATAATTATTGAAGTTCGTTAAGTCATTATTCTTACAATTCTTTTTCGTGAAGGATGTTACGTATCTTTTTAAATCAAACTAATATTATTATGTTTAAAAAGGACTGAATTTACTGTTAAAAAAGTCCATACATGGTGTAGTATTTCCAATAACCAAGTTCATTATTTGACTTCGAATGTACAATCACTTTTTCTTTATGTTCTCCTGGTAGATTACAAGTCAGTGGGGCGGCCATAGTCGCCTTAACGGTTAAAATTGGGCTAACTGTAGTCGCCCAGTCCGTTTCAATGTCTCCCATACGGAGTAGTAGGTAAGTTAGATTAGTATTACGTTGAATGTATGGTTATTGTTATTTGGTTAATGATGGTATGATGATAATGATGATTCGTTTGTTTAGCAACGTTATCAAAAAGAAATAAAAGTTGAAGAATGTCTTGTCTGGCAAAATAAAAAAATATTGTCAAAAAATAATATTAACGATTCGATCGATAAACGTTGAATAACACCGGTACACACAAATCTCTTTAAGAAGTTTGTTTTGACCGTGTTTGACCCTTGAGTATTATTGACAAGATGACCACCTATTTGGACCCGATAATGGTCCTACACCATCTACATCTGATGATTCCCAACGTCTGGATAGAAAATGCCTATAATTTATCAACATACATTAAAGCTAATCCAAGACCTCCGTGGTAGACACCTCGTCTCTCCAATCGCATAGACTAAGAGGCCGTCTAGGCAAGAATAGAGTGGGGTTTTTTTGATCCTACTGAACTGCTTCACTGGCGTCCCCTTCAGGGATGAGTCTGACATAACTTTGCATAACCTGGTGAAGTACTACTTCAACGTTTTTCCTCGCGTCGTAACGGAGACAATATAAAAAGAACGGTAGAACCGTAGACAACATACGACCTTGTTCGTTGTGCGAATCGTCGCACTTACCACACCAGTTGTGGCACAACCGACCCGTAGCGACGCCGCCATGTCGGAAGATTCTACCAGGGGGCCAGAGATATTAAGCGGTTGTCGAGTAGCACTAGACCTTGAAGTTTAGTGCGCGCTACTCCCCGCTAGATGGCGTGAGTTAACATGTACCAGGCTGTAAGGTAATCTCCATTTCATGCTGTCTGAACGATATTTTGTTGTGATAGATATTCATCACTAGATGGCGGTGACTATCATTTGCTATTGTAAAACAATTATTAAGTTAGTAAAGCTGTTAAAAATCGTGTTATCAATATTTCAGCTGAGAGTTGTCAATAATTAGTATTTAATATGCCAAAGAGCACCAAGATAGGAAAGGAATCTACAGTAAAAACTTGAAAAGAGTACGCTCTATTTAATATACGAACTGTCTAAATAAAAACAGCGCTAATTCGCCGAGTTCAAAAGGCTTAAGTTTAGTTCTAACGAAAAAAATTAGAGGCTCTAATTCAACTATACTTAAAGTCTAAAGGATGGATGGATGGGGAATAATTACAAAATAATTATCTACCACATTGAAATGCTCATAGTATTCTATTGTGGGCCGACAATGAGTTGTAGCTAGCTTGCCATTAATATAATTCGTATTTGTTATTGTCATCTCATAAACATGTTTCTTTCTTCATAATGTTTTTAAATAGACATAAAATCAAGAATTTTCCAGTAAGCCAATTACAAAATCGTAAGTAGACACGAACAACGACCATACTTTAGCGTTTAAAAAACTGAACTTACATTCATTAGAAAAAATAAACAAACAGCCACCGAATTTCATTCGTCAGCTGAAGGAAAACAAACAGACGTATTGTTAGCTCCCTCGCGAAAACTTTAAGTAAGACGTGAAAAATGGGAATATGAAAAGAAATCATTTTCCGCGCGACTCGTTTGTGCAAATGAGCTGAATAAGATGAACTCATCCGTATGATTGAACGTTCGGATGAAACAATGTTTAAACTTCACGTTGATTGGCTAGCTTAGAAAACAAATGACGATCACCGAACATTTTCTTTATCAATATTAAGCATGTCTCAGACCAAAAAATGTATAGTCTGAATGAAGACTGAGTCTTCAGAACAAAAAACCTAAGTCTTTTTTTACGATTTGACGTATGTCACAGATCACGGCCTGTCGAGCAATGTACCGGGAAACGTTATCATTTAATAAGTATGTTATGTTTTTTCTTCGCTCATTTGTTCCGAAGTCTCAGTCTATATTTTTTCCTTTGTGTTATCTGTATATTGGTATTTTACCTATAGACTAGAAAACGTTCTGCCACATAATTTTACCTTGGCGGCGTTTCAATAAATAATAGTTTGTCTGGTCCCTTGAAGTATCTCTACATCAGCACCACCTGCCGGGTACAACTGTGACTCGAAACCATACTCGGTACCTT
>LGAG01001922.1:182319-199015 GCA_001278395.1 Lerema accius
AATTACGCCGCCATTTGTCCACAACAATAGAAGGCATCTCCGTCCCCTTTTTCTCGCGAAATTAGTGATGACTTCAATAAAAATAATTCTTGTCTTTTAGGCAAATTGCATCGCGAAGAGTCCAAGAAAGCCTTTAATTAAGGTCACCCTCTGCCACCCCGTAAACAGCGAAAGCAGTGTTGCTAGTGTTACTAGACCCTCGATAATGCTAGGATGTCCCGATTTTTTGTTAATTCAACAAATTACATTAACAACATTAAACGCTAATACACTCATACCCCCGCAGTAGGATTCCCTGTCGCGGGTGGCATGGACTACATAAATAATTAGTTATGTACTAACACCTATGACCCGAGAACAAACATTTATGTGTCACATAAATATCTGCTGTGGCCGGGAATCGAAGCCGGGACGCCTCGCTTCGCAGGCATACCAACTAGGCCACGAGGTCGTCAAATTATCTTAATATTATGTTTGACATTATATCAATATTAAGGACATTAATTCCAAAGTATAGAGCTATTTGTACCTGTACCTGTTTGGACAAAAATTTCACTAGATCTGTTTTTAACATTAGCAAGGGTTATTACGTCCAGCAATTGACTTTCATTATTAGGTACAAGTCTTTGTATCGTAAAGGATCATTTAGGAATTATCCTCAGTAATAATTTTAGAAACTACGTTAGTTAATTATGTCAAATTAAAATACATCACAGTAATTGTCTTGGTATTTTGAATTGTTTCTTATTTCTCTAGTTTTACACATGCATGACATCACGTAACAGATACATTCATTGCTCTGTGATGACATCCATAACTGAATCTACGTGTCATATTTTAGCAACTAACCTGAGACATGACAAAAAAATTGTTCTCAATTTGTCCTGATTTTTCCCACGTCTAAAATAGTCACAGTTCTTGTGGCCGTCACCTTTTATTTTTGTTAATTCCCGGGGCTCTTTCTTCGCCGCATAAGTTACTCCCTCCCCAAACTCCGTGATTCTTTACGCCTTTTTGTCACCGTTTGAATTCTTTTGAAACCCTTTCTTCCCATCTGCTACGCCCGTCAATATTAACTCCGCCACGAGTTAAACTTTTTAATATCCGTTAAATTTTGTTACGCGGCGTAATGCCTTTTAATAAGCTTTGAAAAAAGCACTCAGTGACAATCTTACGAAAATCGTATTAAAGAATTTTAATCAAGATCAGAAATTAACGCAATAAGAACTTCAGACACAGTAAATTCAGTAAATACAGGTTCTTAGAACAGTTACATTTGAAATACACAAAAAATCATCCCTTACAGTCGAATGTATAACAAATTCCAAGATTCATTAAATTATTCACAAGGGAAGCAAGAAACAAGAAAAAAATAATGTAAATGAAATGTTTAAAAAAAGTTGTTTGAAAAGAAATCATGATGGGGCCGCAGTTGTCGAGACACGGAATTTTTAATCCATTTCCCAGCCGATTAATATTCAGAACTCGGCTGGTCTGGTTCATCTCCTCTTCCATTATTGCTTGGACGCCATCTCCACAATCGACCTCCTCAGCTTTGATTTCCAAACTAATTACCTTCCTTTTGTAATGAATTACGTCGCCTAAATGTAAATCTTGCGGCCGAGTTCTAGGTATCAAATTGAGGTTGTTTGTTCTAAAAAACTCGTTTTTTAAAGTTGAAAGTGCTTTTACTATTCTAACTGAGGTAATACTTTTATAACATACAATTCTTCTTAACCGCTGGCGTTAAAAATAGATGTAAGTGGCTTGAGATGGAGATGAAGCTTAGCATAAACCTCAGAACTTTGGTAAACGATGTAGAATTGATTAAGAGAAAAACAAAAAACCCCACAGAAAAATATTCGTATGTATATTTTTGAAGGTTGAAAGTGCCAAAATAAAAAAATGTACAGCCTACGTCATTTTCTCATTGAAACAAAATGTAAAACATGCCGAAGACATAGACAGACATACATACTCATAAAATATTATCCTGCTTCTGGGAAAGTAGAACAAAAACAGAAAAAAAACAAATGAACGATTCAAATAAACCATTGCAGTTGAATATAAATATCCTGGTTCAGTTTAATCAAACAGAGATGACCCGGGGTAAACAAATTCATCCACGACAATAGACAGTGTGGATTCAGTTTGCAATTACATAAAGACAAACCAAGTTGGACCTGTTTTGCATCTCGAGTCAAAGCAATATTGGCTTAATATATTCAATATCCGGGGAGATGATAATTCACCGACCCGGGTAGAATCCATTATGGGTATTTACTTGACCTGCGTTTAGTGCTTACTAAGACAACAGGGGTGACCGAGCACTCGATGAGGGACTGTGCAAGATGGCTCTGGTTCTCTGGGGACCAGGAAATCGATGGAACAATAATTTTTCTGAACTCACTAGATGTTCCTGCAAATGTGAAAATCATGAGCGAGTTAGGGTTTTTCAAAAATATTGTGAAAATAAAAAAAAATATATAATTTTGGTATATTGCAGGTAACACAACAGTTAGTAAAAAAAAACAAAGATGAAGGTTTTATTTTTTTTAAGTTTAAAAAAAAATGTTTAAGATTTAATGTGAAATTCTGTACTTAAGATTACAAAAAAAAAACTATTGTTAACTTTCCTAATATATTCAAATCCAAATTCCAATAATTTGCTGCTGGCAGCATTTCCCACTTTTATTTGAATTGAAAATAAATATTATTGATTTTCTAATGTAATAACCGTTTTGTTTTCCGCCAAAATCACGTTGGTATGCTTTATGAAGCCGAGCGGTAGCGCGAAGAACAAGTCAAACGTTCGAGATTTGAATTCCAAATTCGTTTCGCGGTTATTTCGATTCACCTTTGTTTTTCTTCTTATTGTTTATCTTACGTTTTTATTTGTTACTGGCAGCGAATAAATGTTTGTGTAAGAGTGGTGTTGCTGAAAAATATTTTATCAATAGATACCAGACTTTTATGATAAAAAATAATATGTTTTTTTTTAACGTTTAATACTAAGCGTCGAGTACCTACTATATAACATTCAAACATGAGTTTAAAAAAAGTAAAATACTAGATGACATTGTTGTATTGTTAATTTTAAGTCCAGTAATCTTAATAAAAAAAAATAACAGTCCATTTCAATAATTTTCGGGCTTTCACGCAAGTAACCTATAGAAAAAAAAATCAGTTGTCCATAAACGAAAAGTACACTTTTTAACTATTTTCATAAGGTGCTCTTCACAACACATTAAAGTTATAAACCAATGACTATACAACAGCATCGTAAATATATCTCAAAATCCAGGATAATCTATAAAATATTGCCCCGACATTTTGGTTCGCGAAGCAAATTTTAAAGTGACAATATTCCTTATTGTATCGGCGGTGTGAAAAATGTATGCACACCCCCTCAAACGGGAATGATAGGTAGGGTGACCTGACTTGTTGTTGAGAATAGGGCAGAACTGTGGTAAACGAACGTTAAAAATGTTGGTGTGTAATGGTAGCAGGTCCTGTAAAACGCGTTAGAAAAAATGTATAATGTATAAAGAGAATTTTTATGGAATTTTTCTTATAATGATGAACTTTAGAAAAAAAATTTATTTTGATTTGGTTATAGCAATTTATTTATAAAAAAATCTCTTTTTTATATAGATAAAATTGGTAAAAAAGTGCATTATTGACTTGTTTTTAGATAAGTACTGGGTTCATAATTAATTTACTAGCGGAAACTGAACTAAACATTTTGATAAAAAATCCATCTATTAAAACGGTTAACGTTATTGACTTAGTTATTTGTAAAAAGATCGCTGATAAAACCGCAATTATTACTTTTTTTTGTGTCCCGAAATTTAACATCAAAATCATGGCAACACTAGTGACGGTGGAGTTTGCGCGTATTTCACAGCGCGCGTGGGGAGTTATTAAAATTATAAACAAATAAAATTATTCCGCACGCACCCTCTCGAGCCATGCATGGTTTGAATTCTTCATGCGTTGGAATACTGAATACGCGTGCTATGTTTATTTCCTTATATCATTGTAACCCTCAATCAACGTATTTATTTTCATAATTTTACATCGATTTAAGAAAAAGAAAACAGACCTAATAATTAAGAAAGTTTTTTGACAGTACCCAAAAAGTAATTTGCAGAAAATCTACGAACGAAACGAAGCCATGAGTTTTTTTTAAACCACTGCCAATAAAAATGTATAGGAATTATAATTACAAAAAAATCTAGTAGCGGCAGTACCAGACAAAGAAAAATAAAACATCAAGCTGCTAAAAAATTGGGAGGGTAAATAATAAAAAAAATTGTACAAACCTATGTAGTGATATTGTAGAGGAATGCCCAAAATTGTAAATCTAATGACACCTAACTTAAAATCCGTTAAGCCGTATAGCTCATAGAGCATACCAAGAAATGGACTTACACACATAGAAATGCTTAAAAAACATTACCCTACTTCCATCGCAGTCGGATAAAAAAAATACAAAAAAATACACGTTACTAAACCTACGTATTACATGTACCACCATAATTCATCCCACGTCGATCTCACCGCTATCTTGGATGATAAGCGTTTTCTCATGACTTGCATATTGGCAGCCAAGGGGGCGCGGCCAAGCGTGTTCCTACCAATCGACATGTTTATCGCTTTAATATAAAATAAAGGGAACAGGGTTATCGATAGATGAGAAACGACACGGGATTCGAGGAGAGGAAATTGTATTTTTTTGAATTTCTTCGCAAAATCGAGTGTCGCGTTTGAAGGTGCTGTGACGGAATTTACGGCTGAATTGGTTTGCGATTTAAACCAAGTTCTGCGATGCCAATGATATTATACCGGTAATTTTAATCTCAGCGTATCTACTTGTGTTTATCACTGAACTTCTCCTACTATGTAGAACGTTTTTAAAATAAATTTTATGATAGAAAAATCTGATACAAAATCTGACGAATTTTAGAGGGACCGAGAATGTTTTGGACCACAGTTGATAGAAACTTGAAGGAACCTACTAAACTATTAGTAATATTGAAACGCTGAGAGTTTAATAAAGGCATAATTATGAAAATAATAGGTCGGTACCTAATGTGTAAAACTAAGAAATCAACCAACGATAAAAAAATATGTTGCACAACAATGCCCAATCGGTGTTTTTATAATTAGTATCAGATTTCGTATTTAAGCAAGATTTTATATTTTTTTATAAATAAAAAAGGTGTTAAAACTTCCACCCACTTACTTACCGATAATAAATTACATTAGGATCAATCCCTTACGGACAGGGTAACCATATCGCCCGTACAACCGGACAGTCCAACAATACCGTTAAAAATGGATCCCGACTGTCGGCTCAATGAATCACTTCACTGCACCTAAAGAAGGAAACCCTCTTGAATATTATTTGCACATTTCAAAATATCAATCAATTTTACGGATCAATTTGATTGCAAATTGGTTAGATGTATTTTTCAGGGTGATAAATTGTATTTATCATTTTTTAAACGTAAAAACGTATAATGTTTAAGAATATGTTTTTAAGAGTATCTGATTGTTGGTAGAAAAATAATTGCTCTTGCATCTATATTGTCATTATACAATAATAAGATTAACACCTTTTAAATAGTGGCATAAAATATTATTTGATACATAAAAATAACCTACACAAAAAACAACATTTTGTTATCAACTGTAAGTAGTAATTGTCACAAAAATATCGTTACATTCTCTTATGATTTCTATAACCGTACTTAATTAATCGATTTTAATAATGAATTAAAATCAAACTAAACTCTACCTGTTACTACACACTGCCAAATTGTTCCACGACGTACAAAACAATACAATACATTTCCCTTTATTTCAAAATACTCGCGGCATAAAATATTAATCTGCGAAATAACGGCCCCGTTATTAGCAATAACATAACACGGCAGTATTGTAAAGCGGTATGCTCATAAACCTGTTATACCAATTGTGAAGCAACCGCTAGGGACGTGAAACTTCAAGAATTTCCCTGTCATAGCCTTCGCTAGCAGAGTTTTACGGCGAAATTAATATGGCAAATTAATGCGTTGGTACCGTATAATTTTCGGGGTTTCTTGCGACAAACCGACATATCGTTAGGTTGTTACTAGGGTGAGATTCGTATCATTTTTCCATATGGAAATGATGTAACAGAGCGGAGAAGACAACAGCGATATGCTAATTAAAGGAAAACACACAGAACGTAGGCCCTGTTTATTTTCGGTCCACGAGAGAAATGCCGTTTGTTTTTTAATTCCTTCTGTTAAGGCTAGTGTAGTCTGTCTTGCTGTCTTCTGGCTGTTACAATTTCATGTGCTATTTTAAGAACTAAATAATTATAATAAAAACCATCACTTAGAAGTATTCAATAGTTGTACTACAACATCGGAAGTTTTTCATATTTGTACCCTGTATTCTAATTACAAATATGTTACAAATTTTATAAAATGCTAAGTTTAGTTTGCAATTTTTATTTTGGCCAACTATACAATGTGTTACATATAAAATGATAAACTTGTTTTATAGTGACTGTTTTGGCTATTTCAGTTGTTTATAGTTAATAATTTTATGTATTTAAATTAACAATTTCATAAATGCCTTATCAGTTTTTAATTCATAAACTCACGATTAAAACAACGAAGGTCTGCAAGCAATCTTCTACGACGATATCGTTAAAATAATTACACTCTCTGGAGCTAAATTATTCCTAAACTTTGCGAGTAGGAGTGTATAAGGAACATGTGTCTTTATGAATGCGATTCGTCACGACAATTGAACACGTGGAGGGTCTCTAATGAGAACTGTTCTTAGCAATAAGCAAGGATCTACGCACAGGACGCGTAATAAAAAGGTGGATCTTGAGTTTCGTTTAATTTCCGGGGTTCTTCCTTTCGTGTGTGTTATTTAGAACCTTACATTAAAGGGTTTTATGCAGGGGTGTAGGCAATTGCCAGTTTATTTCTGTTTTGGCTAAGGTACGCGTTTTACAGTATTTTTTTATGTAAGACCTATGCTGTTTTGATAAACAATGAAGTTGATAACAAATTAAATGATAAATATGGATGACATGGAAGCTATTAGACTTATTTTTATGAAAATAGCCAAGAAACAAACAGAGGAATGTAATAGAAAGTGGATGGATACCAAATAGAACCCCAATGCATTGCCGGCTGGACAAATACTAAAAGTTAAGATTTACAGCATATTATTTTTAAACCAAGCCGCTAAATTAGTTTGTCACATACAAAATGAGAAAGTAGAAGAATTTTCCATTGCATTAAATACAATACACAAAGACTAGCTAGACGTTCTCATATTGTGAAACATTCGGCTTTAATGAAACAAAGAAATAGTACAATACAAAGGCGAACCAATATGAATAATTACATCAAATATGGCAAGACGTCGACAATATCGGGAGCAAACAATTAGAAGCAAGTTAGGGGAGGCAGCCGATTAAGTTATACACATGCGGGTTAGAGGGTAACCCTGACTCAGGAAGATTAAGATTCATCGAAAGGCCCTTACATGGAAACAAACATTGTATTACGAACCGGTGTCTTACCAATGTTTGCTAAAGGTAGGCGGATGTTAATTTGGTATTCACCCCCTTCCAAGCGTCGCCATCGTGCCCAATATTAATATTTTGGTTGTAAGAGGGAATTTCGTAAAAGGTTTAGGTAAGTGACAGAAAGATTAGATTTTCTTAGTGAAGTTAATTTGCGGTTACAAACAAGGGGAGGTCCCTTGGTCCTCTTAATGTCCTTGGAACGCCTTCGGGCTGTCCACGCGGGGTATTTCGGCTTGACCGTACGCTAGGGAGCGGTTGGAACTATTAAAGCGCTAAGAGAGCCATTATTCTACCCTCTTGGGTCCTGTCATCTGAATAAATTAACGTCTTAATTGTCGCTATTATAGTTTTTGTGGTGGTGGCATTTTTATTGCCATTAAGAGTAATAACTTGAGCAACGGCTGTGATAGCTAATGATATATTTTTGAAACTGAAACATTTTACAGTTGAAAATCAAAGGTCTTTTTCCAAATGACCGGTGGACGATAAGCAAGTTAATCCATAAGATAAATAGCGGTCATACGATCATTGTGGACCGCCAATACGAGGGGACAGTTGAGTGATGCGTTTCTTTTGTCTCGCTCCGGGCAAACCGAGACAATGTAAGGAAGGACTTAGCGCGTCAGCAATCGACAGCGGATGAGAAATTTTCCTTACATAGATATAGGATGTTAAAGAATTGGCAGATTTGTACCTCATTTATATTTCTTAACGTTAATATTAACGAGATCTACTGCATTTGCCATCTGTAAATCTACTCTGTCAAATAATGGACTTGATAAAAATATACTATAGTCGTAGAAAATTTGTTTCAAACTTTTCAATTGAATGTTATTCCTAGTAAGTGAAGGATCTCGTATGTCAACACTTGATTTCAAAAACTGAAATTTTTTGCGATATTAAAGCCCACTAAAGTATTAATAACAACAATAATTAATTAGTGGAATTTTAATTAGTGTCTTCTTCCACTTACAATTTACGTATTGTTAACAATATTCTATATGAATTTCTAATTTCTATCGAATAATCTACAGCTTTTTTAAATTGAAATTGTTAAAAACAACTTACGTTACATGGAACATCTACCACTTCTCAAGTCTTTTCTCCAAATCTGTGGCAAGCATCTAAATTCTGAAATGTCCGGCACATTAACTACAGTCCACGGAGACAGGGTGACGACCGAACTACCCATCGGAGGGGAAGCGCTTTAAATCGCCACCTATTGTAAGGAACGCAAAGTCTAGCAATACTATTCTAACGCTTCCCCCTGTTACTACTTATTAGTTAAATGCCATTTTGGCTTTAGTTGGTGTTATTTTTACACTTCGTATAACGTTATTAGAAGATAAATTGACACGCAATTTAAAATCAATATGTAGAAAAGTTAAAAATAGTAATTATTTGTTAATTATAGTCTCCAAATCGTCTTTAGTTCCCACATAATTGTTTCATTAGCCGTCTTTTAAGTTTTACCATAGTGTGCACTCAAAGTAACAATGATTAAACCGAAATTCAATATGATTTTACCACTTCTAATCAATAGATTCTTAGATTATTTTGGAGTAATAAAATCATTACTACTACTTCACAACTATAAAATTATAGCTCCCAATTTTCTTAAGAAAATTAATTAGAAAATTAATTATCTAAAATCCTTTTTAGTAGATTCTCTATACATTTTGTACAAAGCCTCATCCTATTAGTTTCGTTGATTTACTGTGCGTTGTCTGTCATTACTATCTGCATTACTTACAGTTGCTGACAGCATTTTACTAAGTAAACTAACAAAAGAAGTCCGCACAAAATCCACTCGCTGAAAGATTAGAACTATAAATATACTTTAACACCAGACAGACCCTTCCATCCTTGGTCAGTTTCCAGCAATGTTATCGGATAAACCGTTAGGCAAACATGACTCCGAGGATTCGCTGAGATTTGCGAACTGTTAGCTATCGGATAAATTGACCGGTAATAATAAAATGTAAGGGGTAAGAACGTAGATGGCTATTTAGATAATTGTTCGCAACGTTCGCATACAGTGGCCAGTGTATCGGAAAAGCTATCAGACAGTAGGCGGCTTTATTGCCACCGCCGGAGATGGTCATTTATAGAAAAACTATCAATGATAGTGGATGGATGATTCGGAATTTGTTGTTCTACGATAAATTGGTGTAACTACGAACTGAGTTACGGAGAACTACGAATCGTAACATCTACTTTTAGGATTTGATTATCTAACTTTTCGATAGGCACTAATGATTAGTGAAATGATACGAGAGTTAAATAATGATTTGTAATTAAATTTTTAGGAAATTAAATTATAATTTTCATATCTTAAACTTTTGAATTGGCTTAAGTAAAGTATGCTGAAACCTAAATTACAAGCAGAGCACTTATATAAAAAATGTAACACAAAAGTGTTGGTGTAACAAACGCCAAAACAAATGCTACTGTAGCAAAAACAATGTTTGTAAAACGAAAGAGTAACTGTAATAAACAGTCGCCTAAACAGCCCGGCGACAGGTGAGATGTGTAATGGCATGCGAATTCCCTTTTGCTCTCACAGCTTTCTGTACGACGAATATTTTATGCGTCAGTAAACGCATTCAGACCCCGCATCGAATTAAGACGGTCAACTGACCACCGGTTCGGAGACTAAGGTAATCAGATCGACAAACATTTTGGGTTTGATAAAGATAACGCGCTTTTGTATTTCGCTTTGTTTTCCGTCTTTACTGTCTGTTTGTGCAACCCTTTTGTTAACGAGCTTCAGCTAAGAATCTATATTCTTGTATTTATTTGTATATTGAGAAAGAACTTATTTGTCTTATATAGTTTCAACTTACACTTGTCTTATATAGTCTCAACCCATTAATGCTAACAAACTCATACCCCCGCAGTAGGAGTCCCTGTGTCGCGGGTGGCATGGACAACACAAATAACACATCACTAACACCCATGACCTAAGAACAAACATCTATCTGTCACATAAATATCTGCCCTGGCTGGGAATCGAACCCGAGACCTGAGCGATACCTAGCGCTTTCAAACGTCACTAAGCCATTAACTATACTATTTCAGGTTATACATAAAAAACGACACTGTCACTATAATCTTCAAAATAACTAATTGAATCAAACTCAAGTGATATTTTTCCACATTTAAAGAGTTTCACAGACTTTTCCGTTACACTAGATTCTGAGTCTTACAGACTTTTTCGTTACACTTGACTACAATTTATTAAATAGAACTTTCCATTTGTTTACACTCGCGTAATGTATTCAACTCTCGCGCGGTTCAAGTCGTTCAATAAAGAGCGTGCATGCGGGGCCATGCTAAGTCGAATATTATGAGTTGATCGCCGGCACAGGTGGTGTTAAACATGTTTCTTGTAAATCTGACGTTATTTCGTCTGACGTCAGTCACGTCGTGGAGGGTTTGGTGGCGTTTAGCTTTAAGTTTGCATAGTTTTGTTGTGATGGAACTTTAGGTATACCTCATTTTTTTCGTCGTGATAAAAAAGGTAAACAGTCTTGGCACTACTTTTATTTATTTCATGCATTAAAAAAAATATTTAGGAGTATACAGAAATGTATTTTAACATTAAATTATTGTTTATTCTTTCACTTTTTTTAATTTGTGTCTGTCTTATTTTTAAATCGATAATTACAATAAAAAGACACTGTAAGATTGTTTACCTTTTATGTCACGACGAAAAAAATGAGGTATATGTCCATTTGTCTACCTTACTACACAGTCTAAGCAGCTTGACGGATTACAGCATATGAGATGTAATTCTCCATAATAACATAGTTCTTAATTTACTAAATTTAAAGCAACGAATGAAAATCTATTGCTGTGTTACAAAAATTATAATTTATTAAAAAAAATTATAAAATTTGTAACACATGTACAAAAATGTATTTTTAGCTACTCAGTCATATAATTTTAATTATAACATCAAAGCACAATGTAGCCACGTACTCGTATAACCATTTCTTTGTTCAAATTCATTAAACATTGGTAGCATAAGTAAGCAAACGAAATAAAGCACTCGACCCACACTTGATACATGGGGCCGTTGAAATAATATTATCGTTACGGGGTAAGTACTTATTCTCCAAGGAAAATCAACATAAAGTGAATAAAATAAAATTATGAATCGCACGGAAATAAATTACCCCGCGTTGGCGGCAAAATAACATCACATTTGAATGCCTTTTATGCTTTATAGGATCGTAACTACATGAAATAAGTCCCGGTGATACTTTATGGGACATAGAACACGTACGTCGCATAATTTTTAACTTGTTTTGTAATGCGTACAGAAGTGAAAAGTTCTTAGTTATTTATAAGTTTATAAAGTTGCAAGTACATCAGTGTGTTTATAGAAATAACTGTTTTTAACAAATTAATTGACTAGTTTGTAATTTGAAATTATAATCTATTGTTTTCGCGAATAAGTAGTTCTAATCTTAAGATAGTACTTAAAATACACTTCATTCCGTTTATACATATTTTCCAGAAGCTTTTTTGTAAGTTTACGTGATTAAATGACTACTAATTACATTGCAATTAGTGTATTAAAAAGCTTTTTTACAAGTTTTTAGACAGTAAATAATTAAAGGACTTAGGAACTCTGGTACCTGGTAAAACAATAACTGTTGGTAAAACTAAATTGTATCCAAAGGTTACTGAGGTATTGAAAAAAAGAGAAAGAAAATGGTAAAATAAAAGTTGTATTTCTGTCGGATGCTTATAATAAAGACGATGAAAAACCAAAATTATATTTGACAATCTTTTTATTTTTGCCTTAACAATGACATCAGAGGACACGAGGTAAAATACAGCGTGTAAACTCAACACCCAAACCACTTAGGTACGGAATAAATTTCCAATAATTACATTATCGAGAAAAATTGTACCGCCGTCTCACCGAAGACAAATTTTTCTTACCTCGGAAGCCCATAATTCCTAATGACATGCAATAACCGTACCCCCAATTTTCGACATAAACCCGCCATAACAATATCGACATCAGCGAATTTTTTCTGAAGTTTTTATGGTTCCGCGGAAAAAACGGAGGAGGTTCACTTGTTTTTTTTTTAAAAAAACGCTAACACACTCATACCCCCGCACTAGGATTCCCTGTGTCGCGGGTGGCATGGACAACACTAATAACACATCACTAACACCCATGACCCGAGAACAAACATTTATCTGTCACATAAATATCTGCCCCGGCCGGGAATCGAACCCGGGACCCCTCGCTTCGCAGGCAGGGTCACTACCAACTAGGCTACGGAGCTTGCCTTTGTCTGTATGTCTGTCTATTCTGGGCCTATTTGAGAGACGTTCAGTAGTTGACATGAGTAATCTTTTTTTAACATAACGCCCACAGACGAAATGGTAAAAAAATGGCATCAATTTTTTTTTTTTTTAATTGATGACATTAGTAAGTATAAGCTGTGTAAGTAACGAATTTAAAAATATTTTTATTTTAATATGAATTTAAAAATGTCCTACATTACTAGAAACATTTAGTAGTAGACAGTCATTAATTAGTAAATAACATATTCATCATAGAATTGGGGTATAATATTTTTTTTTTTTTGAGTAACATTGCAGTATTATAAACGAACTTTTTTTACACGAGTAGTAAAACTTTACAGCTTAACAAATAATTATGTAACTACAGAACCCTAAATTGCTCGTGGGTGTCACACTTGGCAGCTTTTTATTCGAGAATAAGTAACACTTTTCGTCGTAATCAAAATTTTGCAAAACCCAACCCGGAGTGTTTATCGGCTACTCAATTTGATTTTTACCGCACTGATTCCTCCTTCAAGGGAATGCTAAAATGTACGTGAGTTGTGAGTTATCTGTCGTGGATATACCATATTAATGTAGGATATAGCATTTTTTGGTACGTTTTTATTTATAAGGCAGGCACGTATAAACTTGAGATTTGACACGATTTAAATTTACTCCGCGAAAAAGTAAATGATTTTTTTTTATTTCATTTTATAATGTTATTCATATTGCAAATTTTGGCGTTTGTTAAGTGAGTGTTTAGTTCTTAAGTGCTTAAACTATATTTTGTGTAAAATATTTCAAAATGTTATAAATATAATTTAGGTACACACTTTAAAGTTTAACTTAAAACTTACGCGTTTACTCGTTTTTTTTTAAAAAGACACAACTTACAGTCAGTCGGAGGATCTAGTTGATAGATAGTTGACTATGACATTGACATAACGAGTCTATAATCTATAGTTTGACGTAAAGAACTATAGTCTTATTTCGACAACACAGCGGGTACTTTCTATAGAAAATACTAAAGGTATATCCACACAAACGTAACGAAATATTTACAAACCTTAGTCTTATGTCCACTGATCCAGTGGTGTAGAAACTTTATACATTTAAATTTAGCCGGACCCGGAGTCCGGCAGCCGGATGGGCCGTTTCAATCACCTTCTACCCTCCTAATCCGGTTATTCGGTTACTGACGAAGGGTGTGAAGTCAGTTTCTTTTTATTTAAAGTACGGTTGTCATTTCAATATGCAATAAAATCAAGGAAAATTGAAATTATTTTTGTTCTTAGCAACTAGCAACGCATTTAAATTATATTAACGCGGTTACATAAGAAATTGGCATTGAAGCGCTCATAGCCCGAAAGCTTTGGTTGATCCTAAGTGATCGACAAAGTTAAGCAACTGCGGGCGCGGTCGGTAAGTGGATGGGTGACCGCTAGTGGCAAAAATATCTTGAGCGTTTCCGTGCTTCGGAGGGCACGTTAAGCCTTAAGTGTTACTGTTAGGTTACAATCGTTAGCCATGTAACAGGCCGTTGCCACTAACCCCTCCGCCAATCCACACTGGAGCAGCATGGTGGCGGTTAATAAGTTAAAGCCAATTTCAAAAGATGTGTAACACACGTGTGACACTTCTGTTGTTACACCGGTGTGACACAATAACCTGAAGGTAAAGTCCGATAAGACGTTTGTCGATCAGCGTGCGGGTCACGTGTGGGCCGCGTTATGACTAATGACCGGCTTTATATACTTCCCGCTTTATATTCAAATCATAGCTTCCTCTTCTTGATTGATGCTGCACTCTATACTCACATTTGTTACACCTTTTAGTCTTAAGATGTGTCAGTTTTATCTTGAAACATTAACGGGTTATCTGCTAAAAGTATTTTTTGAACGCGTCAATCATTTCACAAATAAAAAATTTTTTTTGAAAATAATTTATTACCCCACTACACTGGAAGGAGTGCAATGTTTTTTGAATGTCTGTATGTATGTATATTTCTTTGTAATGCTCTACATCTACAAACCAAATGGCTTGGCGAATTACAACTTATTATGAGTATCGTGTGATTTTTCGTTGTTCTAGGAGTGATGTAGGCTACATATTTTTACAATAAAACACCCCTTTTTTAAGCTTTAGCAGTCAGATTTTTTGTTATATAAACTATATAATTTTCCTAATTTCTTCTTAATTAGAAATTAATCTTAAATTGGGCATAGACAGTAAGGGGATGGTATAACAGTAAAACTATAGTCGAATATAAAAACTTAAAACTAAAAAAAACTTAAAAACAGACTTTTAAATTAAAACTATCAATGATAATATTACCCATAATACTTTTGAGTTATGAGTAATAAGAGTAAGTGAATTAATTTCTAAATGTATCATACATTCACGAGGGTGGTAACATTATGAGAAGTTCCATCATCTGAAGCAAACTGATTCAACAAACATTCTCAAGACTTCATTTGTAAGACGTCTGGGTACCGCAGAGACAAATTAATAACGAGGTAAAGAAACTTGGCGAATCTTAATTCATTAATTAACCTAATTGTATTTGCCACAGAGCCATTATTATTGTGGTTTTGTGATTAGAGGCACAGAGTAATTATCGTTCATTGGAATTTAAAAAAAAAATCAAATAGGTTAATTTCATTTTTAACTAGATCTGTTAGGTCTTGTCAGACGTTATAAGTTTTTAAGTAAAAAAAATACAATTATTTAAAATTCGAAATTACCCGCGAATGGTCTAGAAAATGCTATTGAAATTAAATATTATAACAAAAACACTGAAATATAAAAACAACATTTCCAAATTTTCTGTCACTAGGTCATAGTTTATTTTCACCAAAAATAACTAAGAATCTTTTCGACTAAAAAATAATTCATCAAAAAAATAACTTAGAAAATAAAGAACAAAAAAACAATCAAAGCTACAATTACCAATTTGGGCAGTACAATCATTTGCTTTGAATGTCTAGTAATAAAACCTACTACATTTTTATTAGTAAGTTGCCTCTGTCCAAATCTACTCTGTATAAATCCCAGTGCGAGATTTGTTTGATTACGAAGAAAGGGGTGAATCGAAAACTTTAGCAAGAAAAATTTTAGGCAATTTGAGAAAAGAATAAGCCAACGGTTGGCAACTTTCGAAGATTTTTCACTTTCAACGTTAATTGCTAGCAAAATAAATTCCCGGTGTTTTGCTTTTCTTAATGTTTGACTTGCTGAGGGCGATCTATTAATTAAATCTTTTAACGTTTTGCTTTAGGTTAAAATCTACAGTAAGTTTTATAGAACTGTAGTCTTAGAAACACAAAAAGTTTTCAGCAAAATCATTGAAAACTTAGAAGGATCATGAAGAAAAATGTGTGTAATGTGTATGTATGAAGAAAAATTCATGAATTTTTAACTGATAGTGCTGTATGCTTTATACAAATGATTAAAAAAAGTTATTAATTTTTTGTCGCATACATCACAAACTGGGGATACTCTATGAAAACTTAAACTCTATAGAAAAATTAAGGACCGTGATTTTAAAGGGAAATCACTTAAACTTTACCAGGTAAAGTTTAAATAACATGGAAATATTTGATTCTCTTTAAAAGATTTACGTACAACTGCGTGCTAAATAGGACATGTTAAGAAAATGGGCTGTAGAATGGAAATGTGTATGTGTATATAATGTGCATAAGTGCATCAGTGGTTCGTTAAGTGAGCTATTAGTTCCTAAGACAAAATAAAATATTTGAATTCAAATTTATACTTAGTGAA
>LGAG01001922.1:221759-236101 GCA_001278395.1 Lerema accius
TCGTAAACTTATAAAAGTTAAATTATTATGAGGCCCTGATTACTATACTTCGTTATTAATGAATTAACGACTGTTTTTCTGAAACAACGATTAAAATAATTAAAAGTAACATTAAAAGTGCCGTTAATCGGTTCTCTAAGGACACATTAATGTTTTAAGGGTGATCTTGGCTTGTAAATGATAATAAAAATGCTATGAAAATATTAAAATTGATATTAAAATAATTGTATTTTTCTACAGTATTGTTTTATAAATTCTGTATTTATTTTGTTTACACACTAATTATTTCAAATACAATTAAATTAAATTAAAATTATTTATTGTGTCTTAGGAAAGGTTAACAAAAGTCAACATTTTAACAATTTAATTACACGACAAAATGAAATAAATTATATTTATACAATTACAATAAAATTGTATGTAAATTTAACAATATCTGATGTTATAGTAATTCTTAATATCTTAATAGAAAATAAAGTAAATTAGCAAACAGACACACATACAAATAAATTTAAAAAAATCCTCTTACACAACCCAAAAAAAATCTAAAAATAAAAATATATTTCCTAAAGCTACGCGCACACAACACCAATTCCGCGGCGCAGCAAATTGTCTTAGCGCTTTTACAACAATAATTGTCACGCGGCGTGTTTTCATGCGACTTTTAATTGTTCCTCGAGGGTGAGGCAAAGATAAAACTCGGATATCTGAACTTTCTCTATTACAGTTTAAGAAAACCACCGCCCTTTGAAGATAACAAAATCTTCATTGCTAGACTGTAATGTGATGAGAGAGGTTTACTTTTTGGTTAAAATGTTTATTTATCCGGCCCCTTAAAAGTAATAATTAAATTAAATTTATTAAATACTCATTTATTTTGGATAACACCATTATTTTACGCGGGTAGTAACATAATTAAAGACTATTGTTAGTCTACCTTTAATAAATAAACAGAAATAATTTTAATCAATTACAAAAAATATATAATTAATGTAAGCTTTCTCTGCCTTATATTTATGTGAAGGTATACTTGTGAAAAATGTTAATAATAATATTATAATAATACTAATGCTAGAAGACTTTGTTCTGCACTTATATTTTATCTATTATAGTTTGGTTGATTCCATAATTTTCCACATTCTCCTGATCAAAGACCTTTTTTCTAGGTCTTTGCTCCTGATCTTCAATTTACATGTACCTTTATATACACTGACACATCACATACGTCGATAACAAATGTTATTGACAGACACTTGACAGTATTATTGACAAACTATCAATCTTATCTACAGTATTTTGTTCGTTAAAATGAGCTATATTCAAATCATTCACAAAACGAGTCCTCAACTTTATTTAAAACCTAATAAAAATAAAAAAACTAGGGGCGCATTTACACTGGTTATCAAATAAACCGTTAGTTTTAAGACCTCTACTCATCCTGAAATAATAATCGGCGCCAAATTTATAATAAAACGTTTAAAGTAAACGTGTAACAACAAACTTCCATATTTTATTATGATCGTTATCGTAAACCGGCCCCCGGAAGACGGTAAAAGTTTTGCAGCCTCCCCTAGCAACCCGTTTACAAGATTTCATTATAAAATTAAACTAACACTTACTGCTACAGATTATAATAGTATTTTCTCTTCAATGTTTTATTATTAGATCTAGGAATATTTCTTTTCATGATATTTTTTTTATTTTTGGTTTTAGGTTTTAGATCAATCGATTTTGAGTCGATTAGAAGAAACCCAAAAATTTACAGCAATAATTCAGCTTGTATGCTAGACACCAATTAAGCAATTAGTAAAAAAAATCTACAATTAAAGGTAGTTGTACTTAATAAAAGTTTACTTTAAATATCGAGGATCTTATCATCCAATTGAATAAGTAATTACATTATAAATCATTTTTAAATGCAGATCATTACATTTATCAACCATTAAATAATTGCAAATCATCTGGTATACATTAGCCTACAAATTCAATTAAGACACTAACTAATTGTGAACCATTTTCTTCACTAATTATTGTACAGTATGAATAATGATTCTTAATGTTTTATTTCTAGTACCTACTTATGAAAAGTGAAGTATCAACAACTTTCTTTCTTTCTTTTCATTCTTTAAGACAAGATTGTGTTTACGTTAATAATGAGCAGGGATCAATTACGAACCATTCATCGGCGGTAAACACATAAATTGACGGAACTGCTGTAATTGCCCAACTTGCTGCCGATTTCTTACCTACCGATTATCCCTAATTTATTTGTTTTGCTAAACCGAAGAAATACGAGGGAGAAAAGCTTGTTTTTAACTACAAAACAAGGTAGGCTCTTATTTTGGTACTTCCTTAAATGTAACCTTATGTTAACATACATGTAATTTGACATGATTAAAGTAAACATTTAGAGTATTTTGGTCATTTTTTCTTTTGATTTAATTAAAGCTTGACTATGATTCCGTCTGACAGAAAGTGGTGATGTAGATTAAGATGGCAATTCAATATTCCTCTATTTGTTCCTTCTTCCAATCCACACTGGAGCAGCGTGAAGTATGTTCGTGGTTTGTAGTGAACCATAACTTACTACAAAATTAAAGAGTGCTGCAGAAATAAAATAATAAATATAGTTTTTATTGAAAGTTACATCACCAAAGAAATGTATATCAATACTACTGTCATACTCATCAATAAGCAGTACGATAAGTATTAAGATTTGAATAGTTATTAAAAATATAAGAATCAGACTTTCATAAAATACTAATCCTCTTTGAAACAGTGAACGGAAGCCAATTAAAAGAATAGCTCAGTGAGCTCGCTGTGTGGATAGGCCTAATCGGTTTCAATTGTTCTTTGGGCACTATCTGTCGTGCTTTTGTAACGCTAGGGGGAGCCCACTAAAACCCGGAGCATCTATAAAACACGAGGCGAGCAAATATGCTGAACGTAGGGAAAGAACTTGTGCAATGAAACCGAAAATAAAGTTGACAAAAAAAAAGATTTTGGGTTTTTTGGTGATTTTGCAAAACTTCTTTTGTTTTGAGATAAGTTGGCAATATAAAGGGTTCAGTACGTTGATTTAGTTAATGGAAATGTTAGAAGTACTTAATAGCATTACAAATAAAACAAATGAAAATCACAAAATAAACCAATTTTTCGTCTCTTTCCTCCTCCAGACATATTCGCAAATTTTTTATTAGCTACCCAGTCTTAATAATACAAATAATCGAATCTGGCATATCCGAGATCCGACAAGTCTTCGAATCTTATCCAAAAGTCAATTAAGTTCATTTAAAATCTCCTTTCATTTAAATCTCTACAGATAGTGAAACGCCATTCGTCGAGCTGGCAAAACGTGACAATTGACAGCTAAGCCGCTGCGCTTTCTTTTTCTTTTTTGCCGACCGTATTCGGAAGCTCACTGCATTGCCAGTTTCTGACGACGTTATTTTTTAATCAAATATATCCGTGGAGCCGGTGACGAACGAAAGGGTCACAGCGACAACGAAAATTAAAAAGAAAAAGTGCAGTCTTTTAAGCAAATAAAGGCGAGACCAAGTTGATTGGTTTTGTTAGCGAGCCTGTTGATTGGCACGGACGTAAACAATACGCCACTGCCAATGTTTAAGTTGAAACGACAATTGAGTCGGACGATATACAACGCATCGTGTGAACGCCGCTTTATTTGTTTGTTTTCGGTCACCGAATAGCGCTTGAATAGTGTTTTGAAATATTATATTCCCAGTCGCGTTTGCGAAAAATTCCCGTGTCAATAAATTCCGTGTTTGTTTTAGGAATTTATTTTACACAAACATTTAAAAACGTTCAATATGATTCAATTATCTTTAGTTTTTTTATTCAGTTTTTAGAAGGAATTAATACTTTTTTTACATAAATTCGGTAATATTATTCACGGTGAGTTACCAGGCGGCCATAAATCAAAAGAGCCTCAGTCGCTATCAGAGAAGAGGGTCCATTAGTGGCTATGTATTACGAATACCTACCCAAAATGCTCAGTGAGGACTACGGTGAAATCCAAGGTATCCACACCGCGGTTATATTGCTTGTAATTTTGTTAATTTACGAGACAAATATTAATTTACATTTTATAAAGTTCAGTTATCTTAAAATGAATCTAAATCTAATATTTGTTTGGCATTAGTATAACTAAATAAAATTTAATTCAACAAGTATTTTACACAATTTTTTAAATCTCTAGTTTATGTCACATCTTAAAATACATTAAAATTATTAAAAAAATTAAGAAAAAAAATTTGTTTCTAAACACGGCAAACAAACGAGTAACAATGAAATTAAACTTTTTTTTTATTTCTATTTTTTAATTTTTAATTTTTTTAATTTGTATTTACTCCCAAAACATAAAATCAATTAATTTACATGATACAAACGTACGTAATTACCTTTATATTTTTCTCAACTTTTACTATACTTTAGCTATAGATATACCTCTTTAAATCCACAAAGTGCAAAGTACATTATGTTAACAATAAATCTTACAAACATCTATAGGATATCGTACAGTTCCTACTCGTACCTACATCAGACACCATGCAATAGGAAATCCGCCGCGTAAGAGGCCATTTCCTGGGTGCTATTGAACTGTAATTATCGCTTAATGTTAGTAACATTTTACATTTAGTTTTTCTTACAAAAACAAACCGTTAATTTCAGACGATTTTTTAGAAACTGAGTATTAATTTTCTTTGCCAAAAAATCTTAGATTTGTTTTTTTGTTTTGTTGTTAAAATGCTTTTATATATACGGACCTTCAACTAATTATTGAAATTATTGTAAATTAACCCTAAAATAGTTTCATTTTAAATAAAATAAACGCTTTAATAATGCCTAAATTCATCTCAATATCGACATATTTATAATAATTACTTACAATACACCGTCAACCACCAAAACATTTAATTACTTTAAAATATAACTAAACAAAATGGCAGCCATTACAATTTAAACGCGCGATTAACGGCCCGAAATAGGTCCAAACCAAAAATTAATTTGTAAGGAAGATTTAAAGGGTGTTATAATTCAGCCATATATTACATTTGTATCAAAATATGCACACTCGAACGCGTGGGTAGACTTGAATAAATTTGAAAAGCCCGAGAATTCGTTCCCTCATTACTGCGTATTTATGTTGCCTGATAAAAATATTAGGGACACGGTAAATCGGAAACGGATGAACAGTGAAGTCCGATTGTGGATTTAATTAAATGCTTATTTTTTTTTAGAGGTGAGAAAAAATATTGTGATTAGTAGTATTACTGATTAGTAATAGTAGCAACATTAACAAAAAAACATTTTTAATGAGCATTTTTCGTGTTGCAGGGAATTTTATTGTTTCTAAATTTATAATAAAATTAAATTATTGTGATTCAATTTTAAACCCGTAGTGATCAATTAAATGCACTACTTACATTAAAATACATCGAATACATAAAAAAATACATTCTTACCATAGATTCATAAAAAAGAATAGACGGAGCCATCCAGCCGAAAAGTGACGAACGTAAATATAGAGCCACTCGAACATAAATGAAGCCGGCTTTGTAGTATACGGCGAGCGTGTAACAGAATTTGTTCTTCACTTATTTAGTCGCAATTGTATACTGCTCTGTCTATTCTTTTTTATGGATCTATGTTAATAACTTACTTTAAAAATATCAGAAACAAATAAAATGGGTTTAGACTCGTCCCACTAGAAGTGACATTTATCAAAACAGGGACAAAAGTCGGTGTCCCGGGCAGTTTAAAACGCTTAAATTAATTTCCCCTGATTTCCTCTAAGAAGTTGTAACTCGTGAAGTGGGGATAATGCGATGATATATAAAAAAAGGTTCCCGTAAGCCCCTGCCTCTAATAAATTATACGCTCGATAACAATGGGTTTTTTCGCGGCCCTTTGTTGCAACTTTTGATATCACCTGAACGTATTTAGAAGGGAAAATAGCTGTATAAATCTTTCAGTTTTCTCGGCTTTAGTTCTTGTGCTAAGTGGACACTGTAGGGTTTGAGTAAACCGAAGATAAGTACATCTAGGTCACATTATCAAAAAAGTAGTAAAAAATACTAATAAATATCACATGTACCTATGTATGATTCTTATTCTAGTTATACAAAACATATAATTCATCGCTTAGAGATTTAATAAAAAATTACACTTTCACAAACAGAAAATATACTTACATACGAGTAATATTTTCTGTCAAACAAAAAACTGGCAAAACTTGGGTGGGTATTTAAGAAAATATTGTAGCCTATGTCACACACAATTAAAATGAATCTAATTACACTCCAATTATTGGAATCTGTCAAGCTGTAAAAGCTCTAGAGCGTGCCAAAAAATAGACAAATATACGCTCGAAAAAAATTACCTTCCTTCTAATGCAGTCAGTTAAAAATAAGATCACTTACTTAAAGGAAGATTCATTAATACAGAAAAACTACTTTTCATATAAAACATTTTTTTACTGTGATAAAAAAAAAGAATTTACATAAAACAATGATAGCGATGACCCAAAAAGTGAATACCTATGACGGGCAAATATAAGTGGCCAGTTCCTTATACATCGCCCAATATTTTGTCCCAAACTATAAAAAATAAAGCCCTAATATCGTTAAATGTTCCTTTGGGGAGTGACTGGCCAAATGTGAAAAACTCTACTGACGTTAGGGTTGTCGATCTCTTTGAAATAGATATATCTGAAATATTAAATGAAGAATTAATTAAGTTATACATGTACTTATAATATCTTTTTAGAAGTAAGGTAGGTATATATATTTAAACGTCGCTATTAAACCACAACGAAAGTGATATAAACATAAAATTTAAAGAATTAAAAAAAACAAGCTTTCATTACTTGTCAAATCCCTACTGTTAACCGTTGAGGAGTTCAATCGTCTGGAGCCTATCCTGGCAGCAGTATCACATCATGCTTATTATAAACATGCATTGTCATCAGGACTGGACCAGTGTGTAAAATTTTAGCTCAATCAAACACCGGGACAGGTGAAACTAAATAAAAGCTTGTAATAATAAAATTGTCACATTCCTTCCGCAGCCCTATCCAATCGAATGGGCAACTGTGAACAATTTATATTGCAATAATCCACGCAGGCATTACGAGCCAGTCGTAGTTCGGACGATATTATCGGCGGTAGTTCTCGACAAAAAACGAGCGTCATTTATCGAACACTTTGCGGTGACAGCCACTCTTCGTCTCTAACGATTAGGCTGTTAAATGGCGAATTTCTGAACGTGTGGTTAGTTTTCAGGGAAACTGGACTCTATTACTAAGTTTCCGCTGTCTGTCTCTCTGCAGGCTGTATCTCATAAACCGTGATAGCTAGAAAGCTGATTTTTTTACAAATTATGTATTTCCGATAACGCTATAACAACAGATACTAAATATAGAAAAAAATTTAAGGGGCTCCCGTGCCATAAAAGTGTTTTTTTCGTATTTTTTTTTGCTCAATATTAATAACATACAACAAACGTGATTTTCTTGTATAAGATTATCTTAGATGATGGTTGAAACCTTCGTGTGTGAGTCCGAATCGCACTTGGACAGTTTATTAAATCTAATAGATAAGTAGATGTTTTTTAATGCGCGTTAGAAGTTGGGTTAAGTTTATCAGGCGTATGTATGTATGTACGTCATTTTATTGGCGCACTCTTGCGCCTTTACGCGTTTTTTTAGGACTCGGGATTTTTTTTAGCACTCGGAATCTTTTTAACAGTCGGGGTTTTTTAGCACTCGGGATTTTTTTAGCACTTAGGATTTTTTTGTACCTTTAAAATTATTAATATAAATTCGTCAACTTGTAAATAAGTATCGTATTACCTAAGATAAGACTTTAGTACCTAAAGTAATAATAAATGTAAACATTATAAAGTCACTGCTTTGTAAGATAATTGAAAAATCCATTCTTCAACTACATTCAATGGATCTTCTATTATTCAGTGGACAATCACGTGAATTCGCGAAAAACGAATGAAAAACATTCACTTGTTTCGACGTGGGACATAAAAAATTCAGCGACTTAATCGCTCTGACGAACAAACAAACGATTCGATGAATCGCCAACGATAGTTGCCAATTTATCCGATTCATTTGCGAATACTTGACCAAATAAATCGGTATGTTTTACATCAACTCAATTGTCTTGTAAACGGTCTTTGTCTTGGTATATAATTTTCTTTCAACTACATATGCAGAAAGAGGAATAATTTATTTTTATATAAATTTTTTTATACTTGATTAAGCCAAATGAGATCTTTATTATCTATAACGTAAATATACATGAATATTTACAAAACTAAAACTAAAAATATGACAAGAAATTTAAAATTAATAAATTAAAGTTATTAATAACAATAAAAATTTATTATAAATTTAAAAATTATTTAAAATTATTTGTTATAAATTAATTGATTTTATTTGATTTATTTTAATATATTTAATTTACGTGTAATTATTATTTATTTTTTCCTAATATAGTCCAGGTATTTTTTTTTACTTAAGTTGACACGTTAAGCCTTCGGTCCGCATTGTTAATCCATGATGCAAGCCATGAGTACCTACTGTGACCTGAAACCATACTCGGTCCCTCTAAAATACCTCCCAAAATTCTTATTCAAATCCGTCCAGCCGTTTAGGAGGACTTCAGTGACAAACACATACGCTGTCTTTTTACAAGCTTTTATTTAGTTTCACCTGTCCCGGTGTTTGGAATGAAATCTTGCAAGCTAAATTTCACCCACTTCCCGGTGTCCGATTGAGCTAAAATTTTACACACTGGTCCAGTTCTGATGACAATGCATGTTTATAATAAGCATGATGTGATACTGCTACCAGGATTGGGTCCCGAAGATTGAACTCCTCAACAGTTAACAGTGGGGAGTTGAAATTTTGCACTTTTTAACTTTTTAGTTTTTTTTCTCATTAACAAAAAGTAATAAAAGCTTGTTTTTGTAAAAAAGAATTATTAATTTATTACTTAGTAAGATTAAGATAGTAGATACAAAGTATTTAGAGAATAAGGTGATGAAGAATAATTCTTCCTCGTTATTTTTCTCCGGCATATGCGGGTAGGACTCCCTAAGCCCCCTGCATGGGGGGAAAACTGCTATGTCATCAAAACAATAAACAAAGTATCAGGAACCCATTTTATTATGTTATTATGCACGCCCTATGATTTACGCTGCATAATATTGCGCTGACTGGAAAAAATTTGGTATTAATAACAGTTGAATATCTTCTTGACCATTCAATAGATATATAGTTGGTAGAGAAACAACTGATTTTCAAACCAAATGTAGTTATTACAAGGTTAATTATTCGCTGTATTAATGCTTCTAATATGTTTTACAATAATTCATTCAATTAGTTATACTTGGTTACCTATATCGCCTTTGTTATCTGTGGTAGGTTAATTGCGAACAAATTCTACTCCCTACTAAACCTACTAATCCTAACTAATATACTATATCCTACTAGTATTATAAATGTGAAAGTTTGTGAAGATGTTCGAATGTTTGTAAGTCATTCACGCTCTAACCGTTAAACGAATTAAGGTAAAACTTGGTACACAGATAGGTTGCATCTAGAAATAGGACATAGAATAGACTTTATCTCGATTGTAGGTTCCCTTGTAGGATGATTATTTTTTTTAAATTACTTTCCGTAGGCGATGTCGCGGGTGTTCTTTAGTAAACGAGAATGCAAGCAATTTACATGCTTTTAAAGTCTACAGTTTGACATTAGCTATGTTCAAATTTCGACCACAATTTCTCTAGTAGACATAAAGTTATTGTTATTGACGTAAATAACAAAACTTCAAAATTAAGGCCAGTTTTAATCAAAAAACCCGTATCCCGGGCAAGTGTTTGAGAGACTAAGATTATCAATCAAGGAGCATTTCCCGGTACAAATTTATCACGGGATTCTTATTGTGACGCCGGATAACACAATATCCACCGGATATCCGAAGGGGAGTTCAACATCATATTTTTATCATCATTATGTCAAAAAAATGAGAAAAGAATTGTGTGGATGCGTTCATTAGAAAATAAAATGTAAAAATAAAAAAATAAAAAAATATTCCTGAAAGTGGTAAAGAGAAATTATAGCTTAGAATCATCGATTAAGTTAGCTTTTAAAAAGAAGGTTAATAATTATGACTTTTGTACTATTTAATAAATTATACATACATTATAACTGAGGAAAGCTCTCTTAATTTCTAGGTTATTACTTAGTAAGGAATTTAAGACATTTTCTAAGTTGTAGAATAGACATAGTTCTTAAAAGAATAAAAAATCTAGATAAGGTTAAATACCAAATTTCAAGCTCATTTAATTTCACATATTATTATGTTAAACAGCTTTCATTATTTATCGATGGTTAAACTAAATGTAATTGTAATATTATTGTGTTTATAATTTGATAGCTAGCTAGTAATAATAATTGCTTATTTATTAGATCACTACGATCGATAAAAATAGGAAATATTTATTTGGATGAAATTGAGATGACATAATTATAAGTGAAATTATTAATCAATATTAAAGAAATTATATTATATCTACAAAAATCTATCACATTAAATTTTCACGCCTACTAGGAAGAGTAAAAGAAAATGTATATTAATAAGAACTATTTGTATACTTTACTAGCAATCGCCGGCGGCTCCGCCCGCCTAATTTTGCCGTTCTCGCAATATTTTTTATTGCTGCTCCTCTCATATATCTACATCTTAGCGTGATGTTATATAGCCTATAGCCTTCCTCGATAAATGGACTATCTTACACTAAAAGAATTTTTCAAATCGGTCCAGTAGTTCCTGAGATTACCGCGTTCAAACAAACTCTTCAACTTTATATTATTAGTATACTAGAGATCGCCCGCGGTATCGCCCGCAGAAGAGTAGTTTAAAAAAATATTGGATTCATCCCAAGGGAACCTAAAATCGGGATAAAATATATCCTATGTCCTATCCCCGGATGCAAACTATCTGTGTGCCAAGTTTCAGATTAATCCGTCTAACGGATAGAGCGTGAAGGAGAGACAAACATCCAAATATCCAAACATCCAAATATCCAAACATCTTTACAAACTTTCACATTTATAATATTAGTAGGATTCACGGAAATAAAGAATGAATTGTATTTGACCGTCATATCTACATTATTCTTACTATATTTTGATGCGGCAGGCGTCGGTTTTTTTATCAAGAGCACCGCATATTATTGGCTGATTAATGATTGTAGCTAGCTAGCTCCTAGTTTACACTCTTCGAGAAAACAAGATATTTTGCATTGCAAT
Organism: Lerema accius; assembly: GCA_001278395.1. Classification (NCBI taxonomy): domain Eukaryota; kingdom Metazoa; phylum Arthropoda; class Insecta; order Lepidoptera; family Hesperiidae; genus Lerema; species Lerema accius. The sequence continues at coordinate 233,113 of LGAG01001922.1, forward strand.
TTGCAGTGAATGTTTTGAGAATAACATGAGAATCAAAATAAAATTAAGTAGTATTTTTAAAGATTTCAATAGTTCGCGAAAAAATATTTATGTAAAAAATTTTGGGGTCGTAAAAAAATGGAATAAAAGCTCACTTAACGAACGTCAAAAATTTACAACATTAATAACATTATAAAACAAAATAAAAAAATACGCATTTACTTACACCATTGCAATAAACAATATGTACCTAACATCTCGATATACAATACCTATCATATCATCAGTTCTATGAAACAAATACATCATAGAATCATCACAACTTATAACAGTTTCACTGCTGGGCTCCGGTCTCCTCTAACAAAGTTAGGGGTACAGGCCATAGTTCATTATACTGGCCAACTATAGATTGGCTAACTTCATACACCTTTGACAATAGGTAGTATGAAAAACTTTTATGTTTCCTCACTATATTTGATGCTGGAGCAAGTGATAATTATTATTATTATAAACACTATACACTTACAGCCTTACACTATATTCCCTGTGTCATAAATGCGATGAACAACACAAAAACACACACACAGAACACAGACTAAGAACAGTATTTAGTTAGTTAGTCTAGTTAGTATTTAGTTAGTCATTTAAATGCATCATTCAAATCATCTTACTAGGAATTGTACTCAGAATTTAATGAACATTGTTCTAGAAGTTACTACTACGTTACATGGGTAAATTTAACACGCACATAACTTTTTAAACCACCAATTTTAATGCATTTCAATACCTTACAATCCTGTCTTAAATCAATCGTCTAGAAAGTTTGACGATCAATATTCCAATCGCCATATCTTGTAATACGACCAAATAATGTGATGCTATTTTTCTCACGTCGTCCTTATATCAAGATGGTATTTCAAAATTAGTAGAGTAGCAATTGTCTCAAGCTGTAGGCGGTAGGCGTGTCCTTAAACCACGCCCCCTTGTAGGCGTGGTATTTGGAATTTATAATATTAATATTATAGTAGTATAATAACCTTTGTAGAGCTATTGCTAAAACGAAGTGGATGTAGTGTAAAAGATAGATATAGTTTCCTTTGAAATCTTTAGTAGCTGAAATTGCGTGGAAATTCATTTTTATTTCAAAATTAAACTGACATCGTTGATGAATGTAGTTTTAATATTCATTAATTTATTATTAGTAGGAAAGATTTAATGAAAAAATTTCAAGTTTGTAAAATGTTTTGTCCTTAATTCCGTTGTAAAGAAATTAATATTTATAAACAATAGTTATTTTTTCATGTTTTTAGCGGTAGATAATATTAATCTGGCGTCAAAATAATGTAACATTTTTGGTTAATTTAATGCACTTTTATAACGAATATCTTATAAAAATTTAATGTCCTTTTACAAGTAAAAAAAATCAATATTAAATATTATAATAATTGGTGAAATTGTTATCAAAAAATTAATATAAAAATGTTTGCTACGACCAACAGTGCTACGCAACTGTTCGTAGACTCACTGGTTTCGTAGGCGGAGTTTTCCTACGACTTACGAAGACTCCCGAACATACCCGAAGCGAACAAGAGGAATTGAAACTGGACCAATCTTAATAGACACCTTGGTATCAATATATCTTCGTCTGATCTGAAGGTGGTGTAAGGAAACGAGCGGGGGCGGGTGGGTCAAGTTATAATAGTTTGTTTGGAGAGAAAATGCATGGAAGTCTAGGGATGGGAGAAGGAAATTTCAGGATTCAGTTACGTAATGCCAGTTGGTCGTTAGCTAGCGGGGAGGACGCACGTCTGTTGCGCGAGCTCCGATACAATAAACAACAACAACGTGTTTGTTCTCGTAAACAACGCAAGTTTGAGGAAGTTTCGCGGAGATTTAGTTTTACGGTAAGTGCTTTTTTTATTATTATTTTTTTTGTTTTGAATTCTAATTATTGACGTGTGTTTGTATTTGTTTTTTGAAATTTGAATGTGTTTTTTTTTTAGTTTGTTTTTCTTGTGTTAGTGTTTAATTTACGCGGATTTTTAAGTTATTATTTATTTTATTTTGGGATGATAATTGTTGTAACACTTTCGATTATAGTTTTTTAAAATTTTTGTATTTCGGACGACATTACAATTAAAATACGTCCGAGGCTCTCTTACATTATGAAATATTATTTTTTAAATATTTTAATTTCATGAATGAAGTTTCTATTATTATTATAATTACGAGTATAATCACTAAGATTAAAAAAAAACATATTATGCCATTTGCTAATCGTATTTTTTTCAAAAATCTAATTTTATCTTCAAGTGAATTCATCAGAAATATGTTTTATCAAAGTTTTATAACAAACATTTATAAAAATAACGCATTGCAATTTTTTTTTAATATTACTTTAATATTGTAATAAAAGTAAAATACCGACATTTATATTCCGAATTTTCATGTTTTAATTATTTTCTTCTTTGAAAAATTCGGTACAACTTTGAATATGAAATAGGAAGAAATAATAATCGATAAATATTTTTTTTGTTCTAGGTAGGTACATAGTTATTTTTAAATATTTTAATGTGTTTATAAGACTTTTTACTTATTTGCTGTGACTTTTTGAAATTATTTGCTTAAATGTTTTTAATATTTAAAATTAATAAATGAAAACCATTAGTAACGAAACTTAAATTTAACCCCAATCTTCTATTAAAAGGGTTTCTGTTTTTATTATTTACATAAGTATCGTGATTACTATAACCAAAATATTGACAAAAAACTAAAAACAAAATTAAATGAAAGTTTAAACATTATAACGATAGAAGAAACGAAAAAGAAAGAAAATACATTTTACTAAATAAATTATTATAAAAACGTAGGGTTAAATTTAGTAAACAAAACTTAATAAAAGTAAACAAATAAGCAGTGCATTGTTATCGTTAAATTAGTGCGTGCGTTGTTTACAGCCGACCCTTGTTTACTTGTAAACAGGGGCGGCATTTACGGGTTAACGATAGGT
>LGAG01001922.1:236165-253084 GCA_001278395.1 Lerema accius
AAAAAAATGGAAAATTGAAATTATTTTGCGCTTTTTTTGTTACAATAGGGGCGCGGCTAATCAATTGCACCCCGGCACGGAATATGCTTAAGACGGCACTGGATGTTACGTCACTGTAATTAGTATTACGTAAAGTAACTATTTTCTAATCTGTGGTATTACTCTATCACATACAGCCGGATTTACAAACGAAACTTGTGGCTTGAAATTAGTTTTATAACATTAATTTTACGTGTCTTTACAATACAAGTATTATTTTCGCGAAACCGAGGTAACATCACGTGTGCATATTTTTTGTAAAAGTTATTTTACGCGATTAATTTCATCATGTAAATGCGAAGCGAGACTATTGTAAAGTAGAAAAATCAACTTATAATTATCAAAATAGTTGTAATTCGATCAGTAATTAGAAACCAAGTGTTTTTAAGTACTTTGAACCTTATCACCCATAGGGATAGGAGATACCTAAGAGATGACCCTCATTGTCCATAATATAATTAACGCAACATTATTTCATTATTAAAATCAACAAAATTATGTAGTCTTAAATTACAATGAAATCCAAATTTTTACGCCTTAAGTCTACTTTAACGAGCATTACGATAAGCAATACATAAAATTAGGTACGTATAATTATTACGAAATATAAAAAAACACGAAAAAAGTCGATCAAAATTTTCTCTTAATTCAACTCAATAATTTCCCCACTAATTGTCTTCGTAATAAAAGTAAAACAACCAGCTAATAACCAATAGACCAAAGCGGAACTCGAAAGTTATTAATTGAGAAATATTAAACAATAGCAAGTAAGACGGTCCCCACAGAATGGTACAATTTATATTATTTATACCGACGCCGGACGGAGCAAGCTAATTTCCAAAATAAATATTGGTTCAATCAACCCGCGACTGCTAATATTAGTCACTGTTGTTTCATGACGGTTTCTAATCTAAAGTTCTTCGATAAATACTCGCTTTTATGCCGTAATTAATATTTGAAAAGTGTAGTGAATAGAATCTTTAATTTTTTTTTTTATTTTCTTTTCGAGTGTGTAATAATGTGGCGTCTTGAACACTGGCAGGGTTAACAGATTTAAATACTGATAAATGTGTTATAGGGTGGTTAAAATAATGGAAAATGAAAGTGATGAAGATATCTTATATGTGTGTCTTCTTCTCGCTATGTAGGTATCTAATATAATGTTTCGTGAAATTTTTCAAGTTGTTTTATTTTGAAAAAAATGCTTTATAATAAATAAAAAATAAGACAATTATATTTTTTCCTTACTACGGTAATTAAAGCTAATGCATAAATTACCATCACTGAAATAATAGTATAAATAAACAATATATCTAAACAGCTATCTGAAGATAAAACCATTCGACATCCCGAGATGTACCTAAGACCGAAGGCGGCATTGTTTTCAATAAATTAAGCGAAGGACAAGAGGCGCTCCCACAAACACCCGCCGGTCTCCGTCAACACAATTATTATACTCGGACAGCCACCCTCGTGTCGATAAACATGCTCTAAATAAATTAACTGGACCTTAGAAATGGTTTTGATGGAATGGTTTAGTTTTTGAGGACCATTTTACGTCGGAATTATAAGTATTAAATTAAAAAAAATGGGGTTTTAGGGATTTTGAAAAATTTAGCTTATAATTTTTGTCGCGTCTATCTGACTGTGTTACTTTGAGCTAAAAGTAAGTGCCAGGAAGATGTTATTTCGCTTAGAGAGACCAATAGTAGGTACAATAAAATGACTAAAAAATTAAGATATTTTGTGTTAATTAAAAAGACGGATCCTTTTACCTTTCGTGTAGCGTGATAGGCATTCGGCTAGTTTTTTACGTTTTAATAAACATGAAATATAACTCGAGTAACATAACAAGTTATTTATTACAGTAAAGTTATTTAAAATTAAGATTTTATTAATTGTGTAAATTACTAATGTACACCTTAGAAAGCACATGAAATCAACAATTTTAATAAGGTCCTCATTATTCACAGGTTTAACATCGATAATGACAACGCGACCTGCAACGACGCGAACAAAGAAACAAAACCACGCGAACATACCATGCCCTATCGAAGACTGTGCTCGTTTCACTTATGGAAAACTTCCCGATCACTTGACAAAGATACACGGATTAACAGGCGCTGAAAGAGATGCCTTAAACGAACAGCAAAGAAAAAGATTCTTCAACGGAGAGCTTTGCCAAGTGCGGTATTTAAAAGAGTCCGCGATAAGAGATCTTTGGGGATCGGATTACGAAGACCCACGAATACGTGCCAAGATACATCAGAGCTATGCACTCGTCAAAATTAGGATCATACCACTAGCAGCCACTCAACGTAGTCGTCCGTTAACAGAACAGGATGCTAATGTACTAACTGCGTATAATGCTAGAACAGCACCACGTCCAGCTCGCGTACAAAGACCTAGAAATCGACCTAGGCCATATCAAGTTCCAGAATCTAAGCCTGTAGAAAGAAGAGTGTCAAGCGAGTCCAGTGAAGAAGAAAACACACGAACTTTACCACCTTCTCCACCACCTTCTTCGCCGTCTCTTCCACCTTCTCCAGCACCGTATGAATTGCAGCCAGTTGAAACCAGGCTCCAGGATATCTTTGACTCTAAAATCGATGCAGGATACAAAGCTGTGATCGATGATATGAAGAAATCAATGACGATGGGAAGGACACTTGGAGCTAGAAAGCGGAAAGCATACCGTACATATAGACGATATGCAAAACGATTGATTGCGTATTTGCATCGACAGCATTCCCCACTAGCCTATGACGTAGATGTCTTACTATGCAGCGAACGACAAATCTGTGCTTTCCTAGAAAGAATCAGCATTGAACATAAGACGAAAACGCTAAGAAATTATATTGTTGGCGCAATTAAACTACTCGATTCTCGATTATTTGCTATCGAATCTGATCCATCGTGTAAAGAAAAAGTCGCGTCAATGACTCGGGTGTACGATGTTTTACATGGACGGCTAAACGATTGTGATAGATTGCTGGCTCAAAAGGAATCTCAAACGCAGTCTACATCTTCAAGATTTGATAGCGACGCAATGGAACATAGTTTTAACGAAAGTTTCGATGAACTAGTCTAAGTGCATAAGTGTTAAAAAGTGAATGTAGAAAAAAAGGACACTAACTATTATAACATTATACTACATTTATCATTTACTTCACTATTTTGAATTAAAAAAACATGGTTTTGTGGATTATTTTTTAAAAACTTCAGACAATTTGTAAATATAAAATCACTGCCATACATGCTAAAAAACTACTAGTTTGCATTTTTAATGTAAATAATGATATTGTATTAAAAACCACTTTACGTATTCTTTTCAAATATCTAGCACTGATTTAAAATGAAACATTTAAGTATAATTTTAATGCTTATACAATAATCATTATACATTATACTAGTTAAGAACTGTATAAATTTCGTCAATCTACGTGTGTCAAGCAATAAGGAGTAATAAATTAGTTCGTAGTTCTAAATATTGTATTATAAAGGGTCGTTAAAGTATTACGTAACGCGTTACGTAACATTGTTTTTTTTAATTAGGGAATATAATTCTTGTAACTCAGAAAATGGCAACATAGAAATGGTCATTTGCGTGTAATGTAACGTTTAGGGAGGGGGAAGGGGGCACAAGAAAACGTTACGTAGCGTTACATGGAGGGAGAGGGAGGGTTAAAAAAGCGTTACGTAATACTTGAACGATCCCTAATCACTTAGATATCTATGTATCTAGTCAATAACATAAGTGCAATACAAACATTCCAAAGTAATAAATATTTTAAGTAGTATGCCAAATATTTTATGATTTAGATAAGTGGTACCTAATAATTTTACTGAATGTATTATGATGTGGTGTCATGTCAGGATTTCTTTAGTTCAGATCCTGTATTCCTAACCTTGGGGTACTTACCCCGCGGGGTAACTCAGCTATTTTTCAGGGATAACGAAGGAACTAATTATTAGGATCGTAAAAAAAAAGGAAAAAGTTACTTGTATTGTTTTTTTTTGATAATATCTAAAGACGGGGTAAAATCAGTTTTTCTCGTAGGTCACAGGGGTAACGATTTTAAAAGGTTAGGAACTACTATAGTAGGGCCATTACAAACGTGCAGACTACGTCATCAATCATTTTATCATATCTCTCGTTCACACCTATAGGTATATCGGAACTCTCGCTCGAATCTGCGACCATAGTCCATCCCTTTGGCGTTTTGTTTTATGACGTAGTCTGCACGTTTGTAATGGCTCTACTATAGTTTAGCAGTTAAATGCTTCTTAACTCTTATAAGTGAGCCATTTTAGCTAACATGGAAATCAGTAACATTGTTATTAAAATCATTATTATCATTACTGTTACCAAAAATATCATTTTTATGTTAAAGATAAAATATAAAAATTTGATTTCACTTACCAACTTTTTATACCTAATTTCTAAACTACCTATTGGTACTTAAATAATGTAATTAATGTATTACTTATAAAGTCCTAGACGAATACAATATTGCAGCCAAACGATGCTATTTTAAAGTAAATAAATAAATAAGTATCTATTGATTTCGACATTTCATTTCTATTCCATTTAATTCATTTCAATTCTCCTAAAAGATTCCTACTAGTGTGGACTTCACATACGAATTATAATGCTGGTAATAATATATGAACTTATAAATTAATAATAACATCGATAATAATCGATAAACTAATTAATAATATAATAATACGAGTAATAATACGTGAGCCCTGCCACGGGCGGCCGTTTTCTGTCGCCTCTTACGACATCCTGATCTGCCAATAAGAGTTTGGTACCTTTATTGTATGGATTCCTAACATGATGTAACTACTACAGTGACATAACAACAATTAGCTAATCTATTGACGTAATTTTTTCAGCGATTCTTACGAACATCAGATAAAGTTATCTACAATAATGATAATTAATAAATAGATGCAAAAAGAAATTACGTAAATTATTTCATAACAATATTAGTTAATTTTTCTATGCACATGGTTACATACTTCAGTAATTTAGCGAAAAATTATTGAGAATGTTAACAAAGAAGACGTCATTATTACATCACAACTCTACATAACGTCTTTTCGTAACCACTAGCGACATCTATTATTACTTTAAACATCAACCATCGCACTAGTGAACTTTATGAATGATGTAAACTCATATTAGTTCAGCTACTCGATACTAGATGGCGTTGTAAGTCGAACAAATAATTTTCTTTTGTATCATGTTACCCTAGTACATGGCGATCGTAACTGCCAGCTCCAGATTCTCCACAAGTTGGACGCCATCTTACCAATCGCATTCCATTGACAGTTCCCATTGTGACCGCTGCGTCGTTCTCAGAAATTTTACTTAAAATGCGAAAGAACAAAACCGTCTAAAAAAACTAACGTTTAGGTATTGTTTTTTCGGCCCGAATTTTGAAGCAGATTGTAATTCTATTTTTAAATGGTTGCTAATTTTGTTTATGAAACTGATGGATTATAATTATTTGAGTCTGGTATCTTTTGGTCGTTGACTACTAAGTTATGAATTGAATTATGTTCACATAATATTTTTATCTTAGATGTATTTTCGCGTAATATGATATAAAAAGTCGTTGAAGAAAATTCCCTAAATCCGGCTCATTTTGTATTTTAAAAAGCTGCTTTAAAACAATACAATAGTTTTAAATTTTCCTAGAAAATTGTTATTTTCACATAATGAAAACATAATGTTTTTCGTTTGCAAGTTTTTGGGCTTCCCAATAAAATATACAAAGTCTGTTTGTTTGTTGTTGTTGTTTGTTTAGAAACCTATAGATAATCGGATTGTAATGGTTTTTTATGGATTACCAATTATATTTGGTGTATCAATATACATATTTAACGATCATCAAAATTAGTTCCTATCTTTTGTAGCCATTGCCATAAACTACTTATATTTTGTAGTAAGTATCAATTAAGAAGTAAAATTTATTCATTAATCCAAACCGTATCTATTTGAACTACTAAAATTTAATTTACGCCTAACAAACGGACAGAGCAAAATGTACTCGTATCTTACAAATTTTATTATTCAAAGAATTCAATCGCGCCGTCTGTCCATGAAAAAATGTGTCACTTGTTAGTTTCACATTTAATTGGCACAATAACAAGATTTTTTTATATCACATCGTGACATATTTAATTAGACAGTTTACAGACAATCTGTAAATTTATTTTGTTTTGAATTTTATTACAGTAGTTGGAATAAAGATTCTGAACAGGTTAATTGATAGTAAATGGTGACTGCCAAATATGGTCCATATGGTCCGAAATAATACTAAGGGCGTCACCAATACGTTACCAGTAGGTAAAGACGAAATACAAAGTATGAAATTCAACAAAGTATAAATGAAAAAAACCATTTAAAATGAATTAGTTACAATTCAAAGCGAGAGACGGGTCATCCATTTTCAAGGCTATTATAAACAAGCATTCACCCCCGTTTTACTTGCCTAAATTACTTTTTAAATAACATAGACAATAAAATCTAAATGTAGCTGAGCTTACTGAGAAACAACCTCCTGGCATCTACCTCGTAACGAAAATACCAGAAATAAAAAAATGCGAATTCTAATTTTCGTAACATGACTAACGAAAGCAACGGCGTTAGAAACAACGAGCGTAGGATAAACAAACGACCAGAAAGATTCTATTTCTAATACAAGACTCATGAGATATTTCTGTATCCACTGCCTTGAACCGCATATGAAGTACGACCTATTTAGTTTACACGTTCTAGAAAACGTCACGAAAAGATTATATCTGTCTTCACATGGGAAGGCAACTAGTGGCTAATTGAAAAAAATGTAAAATGTTAAGAATTACAGGTATTAAATAAAGAAATTGGTGCCTGTATGCTTGAATTTTGTTAACAACGCAACGGATTTTATCATATTTTTTATTAATGGAGGGATTCAAGGTAAAGGTTTATATGTGTAATACATACAAATTATAGTGTAGGAAAGACGAAAATTAAATATTTATAGTAAAACCAAATTATTAGGCTTATAGATAAAAAATTTAAAAGATAGTTTCCCAATTAATTATAATGAAATATTATGATGAATACTTAGTATTACACCACTTTTCTACAAAAAAAGCCGCGGGCGATTGTCTACATAAAATATATTTTGCTATTTTTCTCTCGAATATACAATTTTTACTAAATATATGTCTTTCAGTTCTTTCTCTACTTTCTATATTTAAAGCAATGATTCATGTCTTGTCTGCCAAAACCTATGCTATTTATACTTAAATACATTAAAATTACAGGTATTTTGCGCATGTCTATTCTGAAACATCGTGTCAAACATTGTTCATTACATACTAGCGAACCCGCATTTTGGTCGAAATTTGACCATGACTCATTATGTCAAACAATAGATGACTCATCTTATATCCTGTCTTTAAGCCTGAAAGTTGTATATGTCAACGTCAACTATATCAACAAGATTTTCTTCTGACGACTGTAAATGGGTATTCAAAAAATGTTTAATTGTCTTAAAAATTTAAGTCTAATACATATTTTAAACAAAATTTAACTTTCATCAAACTTTTAATTACCTGCGATTCCTAAAAGACCCCGAAAATTTATTATAAAATCAAGCCGATGTAGATGATGAACATTACAGTAGTTATTAGTATTGTAATGAAATGAAACTACAACAAAAATATAAATGACCTTTAAGCTGATCTAATGTTATTATAGAAGCCTTATTAACATCAGTTTTAAATGAAATAATTAAAATAAAAAATTGTACTATGCTTAAATTAAATATTCTTCCAACAAGTAAATTACAAATGAATAAAGGAGTTGTTTCTTCTTGTTATCTATTCTCAGATACAAATAGTTCACTAGATAGCAAAACGTAGAAAACATTTATTCCAACAATCGTTCAATGAACTAAATGACAATCTACAAGGTACAAGCGTGAAAAGTGCAACAGCAAACAATGCAATACGAACTGACTGACGTCACGCGCATTCGGTGCAAAGTGCATGTATGCACCTTAATCTCCTTGCGTTTATGAGAGCCTGGTGATCGTTCCTTTTGTGAGTGACACCAAAGGGGCCCTATCCCCTTTGGAGCACCCTTCTCTGGGTCATCGCACGTCATTCGGTCAATGACCATATTTTGTGTGCGTTTTATGCATCGCATCAAGCGACTTGCTAACTATGGAATGAAAATTAACAATGAAAACTTTTGTCTATTTCGAAAAATTAGTGCAACAACTGATTTTTCTTTCGAAGTAGATCCTTTTTTGTTTATTTTTCGTACATTTTCATTGTTATTTTGAAAGAAACGTGGTAGTTTTTACTAACTTTCACCTTTATCCTTGAACGGTCACTTAAAATCTCTTTTAGATTAAAAAATATTGAAATAAAGTTATAAATAATACGACATAAAAAGTTTAAATTGTAATTGATACTGAAAATAATCTCTCAGTAGGTCGTTACGTCAGTAAGCCGCGTCTTACCAGGAACTCGATGGACAAGGATTGCAGGATTTAAAAGTGGTTAACATGCATTTCTGCATACAAAACGAGATGCACGTATAATATCGATACGATCGGATTTGTGGGCGTGAAACTGCATTACACATTTCTGACTAAGCTCATGCGTCGTTAAAGGTTACTGGACAATCTATACAGTTTATGTATTGGAATATATTTTCAACGTTTCATTTCATATATTAATAGGTGCCTCGAATATATTGCTTTTGTTTGCTGCTGTTATATTTATCATTTGCGAAAGATATTTCGCGTTCCATTGTTATTTGTAACACGTTCTAATGCATGTTTCCTCAGTAGGTTTTCGACGTTCTAATTTTAGTCGTAAAGAAATATTGACAACGCAATATACAATTTTACAGTAACGTATAAATTAATGTATCCTTTGCTAACCAAATTTTATTAATAACAAGATTCAGATTGCCAAATCAGATTTGCTTCTACGTGAAGTTGATAAATGTCCGAGTTAAATGCCATGCGTACAAGAAAATTAAAACGGTATTAAAAGATGTGGATTTCTTCTAAAACCTACAAATTGACGATTAGCCATGATAACTTAAGCTGATGTTGGGAATGCTGTGACATTAAAACGAAAATCAATTAATAATGAAATTGAAGAACGTCATTTCATCAAATCAATACAGCGCCACCAACAAAATTCAACTCCTTTATCTTATTGCAAGTTCCTTCTTGCATATCAGTTTTAATAAGCATAGATAAAATTAACCATATCCTTAGAATATGTTTTGGAAAACATAAACCTACGATAGCAAAATAAAGTAAGACACTGAAGTAAATGTTGCTTATTTTGAATAGGCGCTTTATACATTTTCGATTCTTTATAAATATAGACGATCTTTAAAAATCCATGCAATTGATTTTGTGATTCTAGTGCTCGGTCAGTTTATCAGAGAATCTAAAATTTCGCAAGATCAACATTGAGGCAATGAAATTTGCCCTAAATTCATGCACATTCTGCACATGTTTTAAATAAACACTTAATCGACTTTCGTAGCTATATATAACTTTTACATTGCCATGTCCTAAATAATTTGACAGCTTTATCTTCAAACAAATTTTGGTCTTCTCGTATTTTTTTCTGACTCAGGTGAATTATCTCAGGTTCTTTATGTCTACTTCACCGTATTTTTTTTTATAAGTATACATTCACCTGTTATATATATTATATTGTTATAACTTATTAAATTAATTATTTGAAGAGAAAATTTTAGCTATCAATATACAGTCAGGCGTCATTACCGTAAATGGTAATTTGCATTTTTCCATCCATACTTTCCATGGATGCACGATGCAGATACCTACCACTGGTCTAGAAGTTATAGTTATTTAAAAATCTTAGTTTATTCTTCGTAGGTACACTTAGATTTTTTATGGTTTACATAAATTCCTATAGGTGACTCTACATGTATGTTGTGTAAAAAATGCGAATATTTTCTTATAAGCCTTATAATAACAGACATTTTCAACGCCTGATAAAACGAAGCGCTTAAAATTTCACTTATATTGAATTGAGAACGTAAAATTTGAATCAAAGTGTAACCAGATTTGTAATTTAATGTGTATGGAGAAAACATCTCAGCATTCTGGATACGTAAGTCGTAAGGGGATATTTTGGGCCATCGTTTGAGTTCTGCGCAGTGTCGGTTCTCACTCACGTTTACACCTATATCACGTCGGTGCCGTATAAAACACGTTATGTGAGTCAGTAGAGCTTATTTAGTTCTCCACTCTTGAGAAAGAGCCATCTAGTGGCAGACGCGTCAAACGCGAGTGAAGTGTGGTGTTGTGATTTGAATTTCCAACCTAAACAAAATGCCTGGACGTCCTATTTGGCAGGTAAATAGTCACATTTCACAGCGCACGATGAATTAATTCTTTATTTATCTTTTAAAGTACGATATTTGAAATTAATTCAATATAGTTGTATTTTTTGCTACACGTAAAATATCTACAAAGTTATTGACTAAATGAAGAAAAGTCCCTTTTCTATATGAAAATTTAGCGATACTTTATTTAATTACTCCACCATTACGTGCTCTATAAAAATTTCCTTCAGTCTAGGGTCTTCTAAAAACTATATTCGTCAAGACAGTGGTAATATTTTTGAATCTTTTAATCCCATTTCCATAGCTTATAAATGCTTCTGAATTTCGTCAAATACGTAGTAACGTTCAGTCAACAGATGACGAGTCGTAGCCTTGGCATATTTACCTGAAAATAACAGGTGGAAGCGAAAGATTCACCCATAAACTCTGTAAACGATTTTTGTAATACATTTTAACGAGAATTATATGGATTTCATCGTAGAAAAAATTGTAGGGTTAAAAAAAACATGCTTCTTATAATATTTTAATTTTTTAATTCCACATCCTACAGTATCACACTATCAGGTATCAAATTCGTAAATTAAATGACTTACATACATTATTATTAAAAAATATTATTTACAAACTACAATTTGTATTTCGTATTCTAAAAGTATTCTAATAAGTGATCATAAAAATTGATCAGTATTAAATTTAAGGACTTAAAGCATCTAAAAATAATTAAACAACAAAAACAAGGGTTTTAAGTCTTATAAAACATTTTAAAGTCTTTTTTTCAAAAATATCAAGAGGCAAGATTTTGGAGAATTTCTCTACAAAAAGGATAGATTTCTTTTTACATTGCGCCTAATATTATCGATAGAGTTACAGAAACTCACGTCAAATTTGATATTTATTAAAGTACTTAGCTTAATACTAAAGAGCTGATAAATATCTACCGATTACCTAAATTTTCTTTTTATTCGGTGAACTGTTTTTAATGTCTCCGACCATGAAATTTGCTGGTAGGTTATGGAATATTTGTTGCATGAAACCTAGTAGAATATCTTCAATTGTTTTTGTTAAAATTGGCCGCAAAGATTCGGAGACTGGTCGCCAATTCGCATTTAAATATTCATTCGTGCTGTCCTCTGAAATAAAAAAAAAAAATAAAATTAAGTATCAAAAACAACTACTGTGTAGCAAAAGTTTTTTCAAAAAATTTGATTCAAAGATATTTTTTTTTCATTTATTTAGAATTTGTACCTTTATTATTCTTTGTTTTCGGTATTCAAACAAACATGAGATTGGCCCTCTGGTATTCAACGTTGCAATTTTGCAACATGCTAGTACTAGGACATAATACATGAGCAAGAGGTTAGTTGACGGATATTAGCGCCATCTAGTATTGAGTAGCATAGTACTGAACTTCATTTCAGGCGCGACTCTGCATCACGTTTGATGTTTTACTTCATAAATATTTCAATAGATGGCGCTTTTACTATATAACTTAATATTCTTTATTTTTTGTATATTAATTAAATATTATTATTTTTATACATACCTAATGATTTAATACCGTCAAATAGATTATTCATTCTCAACTTCAGCCCTCCTATAGCATATTTTACATGAGCTGAAGTAACGTTGAAAAATACGAAGCCATCTTTGTCGTATAATTTCACATCACTTACGATATCAATTGTCATGTTAGCTGAAAATAATAATTGTGCAATTAATTTAGGTATTTTCCTTTATTTATTATTATTTACTACAATATAAATGTTGAAATATCCCACTTACTTGGTTCAAACCAACACACTCCACGGCCGACTAAAGGAATCAGTAATATTTTCCCTTTCAAGTCGTATGTACCTTCAATTCGTATTCTGGGAATATGTAATTTGGTGTAAAAATCATAGGTTTTGCTGTCGACCCTGGGAATAAAAATAATAATTATGAGACCACATTAATTCCATGTCGAAATTCATTTGCTAATATACTATCTGTTTATATTCTTATAATTTTAAGATAGCTATGTTATTATCAAACTACTCGTAAATATAATACTGACTAAAAAAAAACACATAAAAATTACCTAAACTATATTTACAAAAAAAAAATTAACTTTTTTTCAGTGAATAAGACATAATAAATTCAACTAATATCAAACTCTACCTAACTTAAGATAAATTGCATTAACATTTTTACTCTACATTTCTCTAACACCATGCAGTTTAACGAACTTATCATAAACATTATGGACGTTTAATTTATTGATTATCTTATTCGAGAATAAAGGATTTTTTGAGTTTTCTTTTTCATTTTCCTTATTCTTAATAATAAATTAAATCAAAATACGAGTATTTTTAACAAAAATATCTTAACCCAATTTACTTTAAATCTAGAGTCTTAATTTACTTTAAATCCACGAGTAATTTAAAGTTTACTCACAGCTTACTGTGTTTATTAATACTGAATCTTATTTCACAACAGATAAGGTTTAAGATTAGGTTCAGATTAAACTTTATTTATTCGAGGGGGGACTTTTTCGACCTTCGTTCGTCATCGGCCGCATTTCTCGACGAGTTGAACGAACAGTCGAACAAAGTACCAGGCGAGCATAAGCTGAAACCACTTACTGGCTTTGCAACACTTGTGTATGACCGAAACCAGTCACTGTGACGTCATCAAGAGCTGCATTCACGTTCACAGGACCATCGCCTTGTAATATTCTTATTTTGGGGATATTCAAAGGATCTAGTGCAGGCAAATCTATTTCTGGGAGACCTGGAATTGAATTTACATTGTGTTACATTACTTAATGACTTATTATCATAAGTTACAATAAGGTAATAAGATAAATTGAGATAGGCTTAGTTGGACTCTAAATTCACCCCCCAACCCACAATTTTAACTTCTTCATAGGATGAATAAACAATCCGTTTTCAATCACAGTGCTTCCCAAAACTAACAAAAATCTATACAAAATTTTCCACTGTCTTTCTGTCTGTCAATCACCATTATTATAGTAGACAATCATAATTTGATATCGCTTACAGAGTGTATGGTGAAGAAATAAGTAGCTTTCGCTTTCCGCAACTTACTTACACGTTTCGTAATAACTCGGAGTGACTAATGCAGTTGGTTTATCTACATTACTTAGCCTTTATTGCAATCGTTGCTAAAATCCACCAATCGATATAGGTTCCTAACCTAGGGGTAAATACACCGCGGGGTAACTCACCTGTTTTAAGGGGGTAACGGAGATTTTAGTAATAAGGATCGTAAAATAAAGACGCAGAAAATATTGTATTGTTTTGATAACTTTTTAGAGACGGGGTAAAATCAGTTTTCCTCATAGGTCACAGGGGTAACGATATTGTAACGATATTGAAAAGGTTAGGAAGTATTATTTTAATGCAATCGTTGTTAAAATTCACCAATCACATATCACATAACAAGATTTCAAATATTTCTTATTTGCGTACTAAAAACGCGACTATGATGTAAAAATTATTAGGATAGCATAAATACAAAGAGACCGGTGCCGACATGGTCGGTGTTATGCAATGCTGAGCAACAGCTTGCGTAGTATACTGGTTATGTTAGCTACAAGTAATACTTTTAATATTTCGTATGCGCTCCAAATAAATATTGCGATTGCAGACAATTAAAAGAAAAAGGTGATACCTACTGTATTGTTCTTAACTTTTTGGCTTAAAATTAAAAATAAATAAACTTGACTGGTTACAATTTTGTTACAAATTATTTAAACTATGTTACTTCTACAATTGATATAAATCAAAATGACAGTTCATAAGTTATAATCTGTCATAAAATTTAAGCTATACAGCGGTCTAAATAAATAAACATACATACATATTCAGAAAACTTCCATCATTAGCGCAGGCTACGTAGGCGTATACAAACAATTATGAGATTAAAGTATTGTATTTTGTATTATGATTAAAGTATTGTATATTGTATTTACCTGGACCTAGAGCATCGAATAATTGTTGAACAGCCTGTCTTGAGCAATCGTCAAATTCTGGGTCACTTTTCAAACATGTCTTCACAAAACTGGCTAAAATGTAATGGAAAATTATTATTGTGTAAATTACAATAAAGCTAACACTTTTATTTACTAATACAACATTAGCCTAGTTATGAAACATGTATTTGTATAGACGACCTTGACAATGACCGACAAACTGAATAGTTTAGTTATTTGTATTACTCGTATTTACAATTTCTCTTTTTAACCTTTATTCTGGTTTACAGTTTTACAGTTTAACAAACTATTTTTTTACAATTGACTTACATAAAATCTTATTGTAATTTTAACTGACTTTCTTGTCAACAGAAATAAAAAATACGTAAAAAAGCATTAAATTAAACACTACAATTAACCTAAATTAATTAGTCATTTGCGTTTAAAATCAAAACAAACATGTTAATAAGATAACGTCAGATTTACATAAGAGTTAAAATTACGAAATTGCAACGACTATTACCTACTTTGTTTACACCTAAGATTCGATGAGATTCAAGGGTCTAAATGGCATAGAAGTGCACAAGTAAAACTGTCCTACTTACGTTTGGTCCTATAATGTTCGGCTGTAGCAAGATGAAGCACAAAACTCACAAGAATATAATTTAACATGTTGTCGTGCCAACCCTGGTTGCTGGTTGCCGAACAGACTATGCGACGTGGTTGCAACCTAGCGCGGTGTGGTTGCTGCATAGGTAGAGGGGGGTCCCACGCAATTTAGTTTGGTAAATAAATAAACTTTGCCCTTATGTTGTGGGTCCTTTGATGAAAATTCTGGGATTTTATTTACCGTACTTTTAGTTCAACGGTAAATTACATTTGAAAATTTATATTAAGCATTTTAGGTCTGGAAAATAATGAACTTAATATGGAAGTGTGTTTTTTTAATACGCCTGTGCAAGAAAGCAGGTAATGTTTTTCGAGACGTATTTCAATTTCTTTGGAACGCCCTACAGCTCAAAAGGCTTGACAGATTTTGATATAGGTATCATTAGATTCAATATGTCATAAGATTCGTCTCAATTTTAGGTCACATCCTATGCTACATAATTTTTTCCCTCTCCGTATTTTTTTCTGTTAATTAACTAATTTAATATGATTTAATCATTAAAGGTTATTTTAAATGTAGAGCTAGTTATTAGATATTCACCTTTTGCCCAAAATTTCGTTAACTAAACAAAATATAATCCTCGTGCCTATTATTAATATCTTGTGTAATATTTATCCCTCTGAATTCAAGAAAATATTGTACCTACTAGTTTCGATCACAACCGGAAAATAAGACGAATATTGGGTAGATAGATAGGTAGAGTATCTATACTAATAATATAAAGCTAAAGAGTTTGTTTGTTTGTACGCGCTAATCTCAGGAACTACTGAACCGATTTGAAAAATTCTTTTAGTGTAAGATAATCCATTTATCGAGGAAGGCTAGGCTATATAACATCACGCTAAGATGAATAGGAGAGGAGCAGCAACAAAAGAGTCGTGGGCGATTGCTAGTAATAACATACATAGAATAGTTATACCATCGTTTTTGATATACCATCTACAGACTGTAGATCTGATGGTATATCAAAACACAACCTCATCTTATTAAGCTTACTAAGATTACCAATTGAGGTAATTGATAAAAACCGTGAATTTCACCAAACATGAATCAAATTCGCAACTGTAATGGCCTAGTTCATTCCAGTTCCCGTTAGACTTGTTAATCTAGTAAATAAACTGGTAATATAGTCTTGATAACACAATAACTGGTACAATCGTTCCGTATCGTCAATTTTGTTAAACAAAAGTCGTGTTGCGAAGGAACAGTCGTAGTTAATTTCATACATAGGTGGAGTAAAGAAAAGAAAGTTTAATGCCAAGTTATTTCTCTTCAACTGTTAATAATGCATCCTAATGCATAGTTAAGTTTGAGGCGAATTCTTTCAATAAAGGTTCCCTATGGCTTGCCCTATGCCCTACACGCGAACTAGGCAGTCAAGCTACGGCAGCGAATATTCTTCTAATATTATAAATGTGAAAGTTTGTAAAGATGTTTTTGGATATTTGGATGTTTGGATATTTGGATGTTTGTCCCTCCTTCACGCTCTAACCGCTAAACGGATTAAGCTGAAACTTGACACACAGATAGTTTGAATCCAGGAATAGGACATGAGATTTTATCCCGATTATAGGTTCCCTTGGATGAATCCAATATACTTTTTTATTACTTTTCTGCGGGCGAATCCGCGGGCGACGTCTAGTAATTAAATAAGTATAACATTATTGAAAGACATCGGATAATCGAGTTAAACGATCTAATGCCCATAACTAATCGACGGAGCCGAATGGATTAGCCATGTAATTGCTAGTCGTTTGATTTGACATACATACTCACAGACAGGTAATTTACTATAGATTAATGGCAAGACTACCTTATTTAACTAT
>LGAG01001922.1:267719-279079 GCA_001278395.1 Lerema accius
CAACCTCGTATGCACCTGCATTAACCCTTCACATATAATGACACTACATATACAAAGGCTATTGATTTAATTTAAGGACACAGTAAATTGTATAGGCAATAGTGTACCTTATAGTGACACTGTAACTCGATAGGGTTTATTGTTCCTTTGTTTTACTAAGGACGAGCCCTAAATGAAAGACAATAACTAGTGTCAATGTTAACTTATGTCATTCAAGGTTGCCTAAAGAGGGTCTTGACTTCTAATATATTCTTTTGTTTCACTACGACAAATATACAGATAAGCGAGTGAATATTTAGTTACAGTGGACCCGCCCTCGCTTCGCTTCGGTAAACTTATGCCGAAACGAAGATAAAAAAGTAGCCTAAGTTACTCCTTACTACATTAGCTCATTATCTATCCGCCAGCGAAAGTCCCGTCAAAATCGGTTCAGCCGTTTCAGAGATTAATTAATTAATATCTTTTTAAACCTTTGATAAAACACGATTTATTTCGTTTTAATTTCTCGCCCAAACTATTATTTCACTCGTCCATAACGTTCCAAGTTTGAAACGTAGTTTAGTTTGCATTAAAAATAAAATATTATCTCACAGCATTTTTGTGGCGACGAACGGAAAT
This sequence comes from Lerema accius, assembly GCA_001278395.1. NCBI lineage: Eukaryota > Metazoa > Arthropoda > Insecta > Lepidoptera > Hesperiidae > Lerema > Lerema accius. The sequence continues at coordinate 268,338 of LGAG01001922.1, forward strand.
GGGTATTTGTATAATTTTTTTAAATCCAAAGTACCAATTTTTTTTTACGTTTCCTGACTATGCCAACTGTCTGAGACGATAATAAACTAAAATTATATTCACGAAATTAAAAAAAAAAACAAGAAAATCGAGGCAGAGATTCTTTTGCAATATATTGTATCTATTATAGTTTAGTTGAATCCTTCATCTTTCAAATCAGGTACTCTAGAACCTTTAGTAAATGCTCATCATATTGGACAACTTTTACTATGACAGCATTTCAATAATTTTATAATTTTATATCAGCACCACCTGCCGGGTACTACTAAGATTCGAAACCATACTTGGTATTTCTAAAATACGTCACAAAATATATATATATATACATATACATACAATCGATCCAGCCGTTTAGGAGGAGTTCAGTGATAAACACAAGTTCACTAGAATTTTATATGCGAGTATTAAGATTGATCAGGTAACAGACTAATTCCTATCTTAAAATTACGTTAGATAACACAACTAAAAGATAAGATATCAATAGAAATATGTGTATCATTGATAATGACTCATCGAAACAATTCTATTTCTGTCGCTGAATTTAATCATTCATTAATCCGTCATTAATCAATGATAATACTGAAAACGATAATACTGATAATATCAATCAATATGTAATTTAAAACTAGAACTCAAAAATCGTTAACCGTAGTAATGATAGAGATAGAGAATCAAAATTTTCTTTATAATATTGTGTGTAAATAGGTTGATTTATTTTTTGTTGTAAAGCAAAACTAGCACAGTTACACGTTTTATAGACACAGGCACTTTGTCAGACGAAAGGCCTCGTTGACAGACAGTTGACGTTTACATTGACATCTTACAGACAGGTCTATACAACGAGTCTATAATCTATAGTCTGACGTAATAAGTTATGGTTTGATTTCGAACATAGAGTGTATTCCCTAGTTACAATATTACCTTAATATAAAAAGACAGCGTACGTGTTTGTTACTGAATTCCTCCTAAACGGCTCGACTAATTGCAGAGAAAATTGAGATATTTTAGAAATAATGAGTATGGTTTCGAGCCAGAGTATGGTAGGACACGGTAGGTGGTGCTGATTTCGAGATACTTCAAGGGACCAGACAAACTATTAGAGTTATTGAAACACCGCCATAACAAAAGTTGTTCGATATGATGAGCGTCTACTAAATATACATGAAAATTCGAGATCGGATGTGATGTTGAAATATGACAGAACAACGACTGCCCGGTATTCTAGTAGTTGTATAATATTTAAATATTGCATTCACACATTAGCAATTCGAAGTTTATACTTATAGTATAATCTTATTTTCTTTGGCTGTATTCCAAACTGAAAACATTAGGTATACGACGACACGCATCGGGAGTCCCCAAAATTATGTAATTATACAAAGAATTATAAAATTATACGACTTCATTTAAAAAGCAATTACATTGTTATTTATAGTACTCACTTTATTTCTAGGTATAGTTTATTATTAAATCTTAATTTAAATGTAGCTATAAAAATGAAAAAAGTGTAATTAAAATTCAATTAGCAATAAAATTAGCGAGATAAATCGTTTCTTAAAACTAAATATGTCGTTAATAAGCCATTTAAATATATACTTTTTAAATGAGGTTTTGAACGGTAGCTACCTACTTTGTAGTTTAACTTACGTAAATATAATAAAATTCTATGTATATTGTGTTTGTCATTGAACCCCTACTATACGGTTAGAGCGACTTAAATAAACATTATTGTAGTGTATTAAATAATAATAATGATAATAAATTTAATTATTGCACGCATATGTTACTCAAAAAGAAAAAAACATACATTAAATATGTATTAAAGACTAATAAGACTTAATTAAAATCGGCCTAAATATAGTACAGGAATTAGGGCCAGAATTAAAGCTGGTAGATGGTGCTATTTTCGAGATACTTCAATGGACTAGTTAAACTGTTAGTTATTGAAATGCCATCATAGCAAAAGTTTGCCATAATGAGCATTTATAACAGATAGGTAGGTACCTACATGAAATTGAAGTGTAGGTAAATAAAATAATGTTACAGAACGACGTCTGCCGGATCTTCTAGTTACAGTATAATTATAATCACAAGCTTTAATTAACATTGCAGTTTTTATGTCACGGTCTGCAAGATAACATGGATAAAATTATTATAAACAATGTTATGATATGACAGATTTGCTTTTATTTTCTTATTTTTCTTTTATTGGAGTTCACTGAGCTTTTTTATAGCAGTGATAGCCTAGTATATTAACGTTAGTCTTTCGAACGGAAGCTCCTGAAATACCTACGCACCTCTAATTCCAAAAGTTATTAGTTAGTTAACTTCGCCGATTACTTAAGATTTACGCAAGCCGGGCTATTAAGTTCTAAAAACTTAATTACTGACATTTTAACAATGGTTTTTAAGCAGAAATAAATTTAATACAACCTACCTTTATTAACTCTCCCGACACTTAAACTTAGTCCACGTTTAATCCGTAGATTAACACTTACGGAACTAACGACAATTTATGCGGTAAATAAAACCACATAAAAACTAAAATTAAAGGATGTGTGTTGACTATGCAATATAGGAGAAATATAGTTAAAAGGATCATTGTTTCGCAAGAAAATTCAACGGAAATTTATTATTTTACACTCCTTTCCGCACAATGTTGCGTAAGTATGTATTATAATAAAATGAGCTGAGTTTTCGCTTGCCTGTCCTATATAAGTAAGCCTGTTAGCATACAATGCAATACAGAAAAACGTGTATGTACGTATTTGAAATTCACAGAACGTCGTACCAAAAAATTTGAAATTATTCTATAATATTTTTTTCATCTAAAAGTTTTTCGTACTGTCTTTTTTTGCGCGACTTCGTTAAAAAAAGTAATTGTTTTGAGCGTATATTAATAATATTTATAATAATTCCATTTCTTTGATAATATGCTCTACAGCTAAAACGTCCTCATTTTTATGAATGAATTTTTTTATGAATTTATGTTTGTTTGTCCACACGTTTCTTTGATACTAATACCTGGATTTTCTTAATTGTTTTAACCTGACATTTCATTATAATAATTATAAGACAAAAACAATGAAGGTTAAGCAACGTAGGAAATAACCGTGAAGATTATGACGAGCATAATTATTATGATAGAATCTTCTTTCGAAGAATAACTGAGTAACTATAATAATTAAACTATTTTGAACAGGGATTTACAATTTTTGAAATGAAAACTTCTTTAGTTGTGAGAGGGTAAATTGTTTCAAAATGTGATAATAGATGGCGCTATAAGTTTCTAAAATGGTGACTTGGTGTTTTGTATACGTGTCAACATTCGTCTCATTATCCTAAAGCCAAAATTTTTTAAGGTTTCATTTACCATTTATGAATAGCACACTTCTCTGACTTGGAACCTTATTTTGATAAAATCCCCGTCAAAGGGTCTCCTGGACCCCTGGGGATCCTGGACCACTTTTGTAATCACTAACTGACTCACCTACTATTAAGTCGTCATTCATCTATGACCTTAAAAAGACGCATCTTTTAATTCCAGTGCGCTGGCAAACGTGAACCAGAAAAAGAGGCAGAAGCCCAGCAATGGATCGAAGCAGTGATTGGAGAAAGGTTCCCTCCCAACCTGCCCTATGAACTGGCCCTTCGAGATGGCATCATCCTCTGCAAGCTAATGAACAGGCTCCAGCCAGGAATCATCACCAAAGTCAACGTCTCTGGAGGGGATTACAAGTTTATGGATAATATTAGCCAGTAAGTTGTTGATCTAACTAGTATGCTCCATCTGTCCCACTGCTGGGATTAAGTTGTGGTTTGGGATTAAGTTGTGGTGTGTTGGGAACTATAATGGAGAACTCTTACGGAAGGTTTCCACATGATGCTTCGGTGAAGTGACATAAGTTTCTGATATTATATGCATTTTACTTTTTGAAAATTTATTTGGCTGTTCCTTTACTGTTCAACGTCAGGTATACCTACTCCAGACCTTCAAGTTTCAACTTTTACTTCCCACATGGAACAGCATAATATGGCAATAGTTCCTCCTTGAATCGATTGGCTGATCCTTTGAATAAGTTCAATAAAAGCACCACCTATTATTGTCTAAGCCAACCTTCTCAAATAAGGCATCTTTTCCTAGGAACCAAATATGTTGACTGTTAATCAAAGATAGTTAATAATAAAGCTGGATTCAGAGGGCACAGGATCGGTCAGAGTGGCGCAAACTAGGGGAGGCCTATGTCCAGCAGTGGACCAGTTCAAAGGCTGCTAGATACATAGATAGATAGTAAATAATAAGAGTATTTCTTTAGGTTCCAGAAGGCCTGCATAAAATACGGTGTACCAGACGTGGACCTGTTCCAATCCACGGATCTCTGGGACCAGAAAAACATCACACTCGTCACTCAGACCATCTTTGCGCTTGGCAGAACGGTTAGTATTGATCCAACTGCACCAGATGGGTAATGGTTTTCTAATGCATGTATGTCCATTCCTAATGTTCGCCCTAAAGCCAAATTGTTTGGGCTTGACGGATTTCAAATTCCGAGGAGTTTATGGATTCATTCTCTTATAATTAAAATTGTCTATAAGACTAACATTCGTAAGATTTCCCGCATCTTGAACTCCCAAAAAGAAATTTAGTGTTTAAATATTACGTAACGCAATTTAGGGGAAACGGGGGATCTTGTATAGGTAATGTTATAATGTGTGTTACATACTGTTATGATAATTATGATGCGTTGACAGGCGCCGTAAATTAGTGTTAATATTATTTTCCATTTTCCAGGCATACAAGCATCCCGAATGGAAAGGACCTTACCTAGGCCCCAGGCCCGCTGAGGAGAACCGTAGGGAATTCAGTGAGGACGTCCTCAGGGCTGGGCAGTCGGTGATAGGCCTCCAAGCTGGTACCAACAAGGTAGCAACACAGTCAGGACAAAACTTCGGGGCCTCCCGTAAAATCATCCTCGGCAAGTGAGGTACTAGGAACACATAGTTTATTAGAGCAGTAGTATTTTGTAATCCATTTAATGTCTTTGTAATCAAAATGTTTTTTTAGGATATCCGTAAAGGTACATATTGTATATTCAAGTAAATAACTTTTACTTATTAACTTTTTGTTGTAATGTACGTCATAGATAAAATATTGCTACAAAATATGTGTAATATTTATTTATTCATTATGATTAATTTTAAAATATTGTAAGTTATTAAATGCCAAAGTTTAGTCCATAACCTAATTGTATGAATTTTATAAAAAAAATTGTAATCAATATGAATTTTGTTCTGCTTCAACGAAAAAATGTTCTGCTTATTATATTTTTTATTATAAAAAAATATATTTTTCCTGTGTTGTAATCCATAATAATATGCTGTGATCTGTACTAGAAGAAAATAGAGGGTTTTTATTGTTATCAGAGTATATTTTAAAAGGATAAATATTATAATAAAACTATGAAATAATTGTTTTTTTTATTTATAATAAAAAAAAATTACTACAGAAATATTATATTCTTTAAAAGACCCGAGGATCTGGTGGAAAACATTTTCATTCTTAAGAGATAAAGTAAAGGTACTTAGAGCGTTGCCCAATTTAATACTCATATTATAAATACCCAATAAAAACATCCTTCAGAGTTTATATTATTATCAGAAAATCTGCACATAGTTACTACACTTTATTCTGGCCATAAGCATAACCGTAGCAGGAAAACCTACCTATAATTTTATTTTTCTTATCCTAGCTTTCTGCTACTAACCTTCGAATCAAGAAAAAATAGTGACATCTGTTTTACAATATTCGAAAGTAACCATTATTTGGGTTGAAGTAGTTTGCATAATTTCAACTAGATGGCACAACTGCTGTTATAAAGGTTCAAGGTTAATACAGTGAATAGTGTTGTACCGTTTTAAGATCGGCTATTCCATCAAAATCAAAACACATACTAAATAAAAGACATTTTTATTAATAGAATGTCGCAATAACCAGCAATTACAGTAGTCAAATAGAGGTACGTGAGGAATCGATTTTTATTTATCGAACTATATCATAGAAAAAAGATAAGGGAATAATTTATTATGCAACAAGTTGTACTAGGTAGTACTTACTTTTATAATATTATAACAAATTAATTAAAGCTTCTAATTCACAATCTAACACTAAGATTTTCTCTGTTATGGGCATAGAGTAATAATATACAATAGTATAGAGTGCTCATATTGCACAAAATGTTCAGTTCGCAGCGTAGGCACATGACTCTATGGACAGATAGGGATGTACAATTACCTATCGGCAATGATGTTTCGATAAGTTATGTAAATAAATAAACTTGCACAGACTTTGTGTTAAATGATCATATTTCAATTTCAAATATAAATGTTATAGATTTTAATACAATCATATTACTCTTCTTTTAAATTTACTTCGAAAATTATGATAAGAGAAATGTGAGGATATCGTGGAAATTAAATTAAAATAATATTATATAAAAAAAATATATATTATTATTAAGTTTTAACGTTTTCATAATTTTCCAGTCAACCATTTTTTTATTGACCACTGAAAAGAGTAAGTTTATTAAACAGTTGTCTTTTCATTTTGTTTGTCTTACGGACCAAATACTTGATGCGTATATCAACAGGTACAGCAGTACTTATTAATTTGCGGAGTCCTGTTTTTGTTTCATAAAAATTGGAACCTAGAAAGTGTACTGAACACAATTTATTCCACATATTTGGTTCGAAAATTGTTTCGTTTAAATCTATTATCCACTTTTTCATCATGTTCAGGTCTTTTGGAAGGCTGAAAAAGAAAATAATGTTTACGTTCCAAATTTCGTTTTTAAATTTTTTCATATTATTTCATTTTGTTACAGAGAAAAATTTCAAAAATCAAAAAGCGGTTAAGACGTTATCTATCTTCCCAGTTTAAGCAATCGTCCTCCTTAAACCATAATAAGGCAGTTGGTATCCATTTGATATCGGTTTCGCATCGGCCAAATCATATATCGTTGATACCCTAGTTTACGCTATATTGTCCTCGAGTTAAATTCCTAAAAGTAAAAAGTACTTACGTCGTACAAAACGCAATTAAAATATAATAAATATGAAAAATAAAAAAAAAAGTATTTAAGTTACATTGATATATTAATAGTTTCCCAGTACCCTCAAGACTAACATTAAAAAAAATATTTTGAGTATCGACTGCAACGTTGGTAGTGTCACATCCCTATATTTGGCGCGGGGGTGCGCGGCGCGGGGGCGGTCTTGTCCGTTCCCGCCCCTCGTGCCCCCTTCACCCCCGCGGAGCGTAATTTGTTTTCATAAAAATAAGTATAAAAATCGACTTACCGATGAAATAAGATATCGGATTTCAGTTTGGTTTGCTTCCTAGTATCATTTTTGCACGATAGAACTGTACATTTTCACCATTTTGATCCGTAAAAATTTTAAAAACTTTCTATAGGAACGCACACCGTTTACGCCACTAGCTCTCAACCACGACTACAAGCGCCTCTGGCGGGAACGTCGTGATGTTCCCACCTGGGCCTACTGTTCCCACTTTGTTAGGCGCACTCTATAGAATATAAATTACTCTAAGGTTATGGGGGTCATGAATGATACACAAAAAATTGCTCAGGTTTACTCCGCTTACTATTTAAATACAAAAAATATTGTTAAATGTTTATAAAATTTCTGTTAGTAAATTATAATGTAAGCATTTGGTTCTAATTGTTTTGGTTGCACATTATATCAAATTATTTAAAATATAATTACGGTTTCGGTATCAGTATACAAATCCGTTATTTTTATTTTATTTTTACATGTTACAGGTACCTAGGGTAATTTATTCAGAATCAAAAATATAGTAAAGAACGATAGCCAAACGTATTACCAAGGCTAACCTAACGTAGTAGAATCTTCGTTCCAAACGGTGGTAAGGTATTATCTAAGGGGTATTGCTAAAAATTATGCTTAATATACAGTCATAGTCCCTTGGACTAAAGATTAGTATTATTTTTTGTAAGTTAAGACTGTAAATTGTTAAAATAAGCCTTAACATTTCATACTTATGTGTCGATAATAATTATACACCTTGCACAGGTGTAACGAACTAATTATCTACGCTTTTAATTTAATAATATTAGGCGCTAAAATACAAATTTCCAATAGGTTAAAGTAACTGATAATAGTGTTTGTACATACCATTATAATAACCGTTACGTAACGATAACTATAGTTAGGAACTAAACTCTGCTTTAATCTGTGCCGTATGTCAGGGCCAGCACTATTTATCTACTTCAACTAATCTGTGTCACTTCGTTTTGCTATTGTAATATTGTTAAATAACAAGTCGAAGTTGAATTGGAAGTTGTGTTGAATTGTTTGGTTTTGTTTTAGTTCTTATTGGTATTTTATTGGTGAAAATCGTTAATGCGCATTCAAAACTATCCAAATGCATTGTGATCACACCAGAAAATGATAACATTTAGCTCTGCTAATACTTCTACTTCGCAAGAAGACACTGGTAAGATTTTGAAAAAGGAATGCGTCGTATTCTTTTTTTCTTAATTATTATGATGTTTTCACTCTGTCAATTAAATGTCTGTGCAATTTTATTACGATTAGATAACACCAAAACATTACTTACTTTACCTTGAATGGAAAACCTTATTTACGATTGCAACATTTAGATTTTCTAGTCAGGAATTCTATTATTTAAATACTTTTTCACGTAAAAGATTAGATTATTTAATAGGAAACAAAAGAATAACCAAGCAGTTAAAAGTACACAAATTTTAAACCTTAACAATGTTAAATGCAGGATACAATACCTTTCATTTTACCTTACAATGTTTTTATTTACTGTCTGTTATTTAAATAGCTAATTAGCTTGTAATGCCACCATCCTCTGCTACTCATAAACATCAGTAACACATCTTAAATGGAGACACTGTTAGTCGATATTGGTTTGATTGTTAAAGGTATCTATGAGAATATTAGTTGTTGTTAAGTCATTAATAGGGGACTTTGGAGGTTACTTTTAGTGTAGGTTAATGTTGTTAGCAAATATTAATAGTTAGTTAGTAATTGTAGGTATTTGACTACCTAATTGGTTAAAATTGCTATCCCGGAGAACATAGTCACCTATTGTATAAGTTTCCTCTGTTACTAACTTTTCCATTGACATTGAATAATTAGAGGCAAAACATGATAACTTACTATAAATAACCTTAAACTGAAATTACAAAGTAAAATTTTTTTTAAATCTTCAACCAATTTCATACCCTTAAAATACCATAACACTCGTATAGTACACATAACCAAAATTATTGTAGGAGAAGTAAGAAGCATCTGCGAAAGTGTGTGCAGTGATGGGTCGAATGCCACGATACAGCCGGGCGGATCAAACCAGCGCCCGCGGATGGACATTGCCTGTGTCCTGGACATTACACACACACTGAATGTGGCACACAGGAAACGGGCGTTGGAGGAGGTTCGATTGGCTTCGGACCTTGTCAATGCTAATCTACATCACATACATGTAAGTTTGGCTAATATACTGAAGTATAAAGAAGTATATTTAGTCACAACCATCCATGGGTCCTATTCTCATACCATAATTCTCTTGTAAGTTGAATTTATGGAAAAAATTGATCTACTTGACAATTTTTGTATGGCCCAATTCTTGCTTATATTTTTCACTTCTCTGTCCTAAAAAATTTTGGGTTTGCACACATTTTTGATATTAAAATATAAATTATCATCGTTATTTTGTTCATTGGCATTATTAATGCATTTACCATTATTTTGTCAAAATTTTAGTTTTTTAAGCATACTGTCATTACTGGATTAAGTAATATTTACTGTAATTATTATATGTTTTTAAATTTTTACTAATAAACATGGGTTTAAATAACTTTAATTATAACAGTAAATATATCTTACATAAGAGGGCGTTCAAGTATTACATAACGCAATTTGGGGTCTCTTGTATAATCATATGATGCGTTTCGTACAAAATGTTACGTAACATTGGTTTTTTCTTACTAAAAAAAACGAAAAAACAAAGGATTATAATTCTCCTAAATCAGAAAAATAGCAACTATTTTAGGTAAAAATGTTCATTTGTGTGTTACGTAACATTTAGGGAGGAACAAGGAACATACAGAAAAACATTATGCCTTGTTACATGAGATGGAAGGACGGTTAAGAATCTTCAAAAATTGCGTTCCGTTATACTTTAATGTTGCCTAATTAAATAACCTTTGAATGCTTTGTTTTTGTTACAGTTTGAAAAGCTAGACTTCGGTGAGACGAGTGTCTTAGATACATTTTACAATGCAGACGTAGCTCTTGTTGATCTTAGCGTGCAATTACAACAGAGCTCTTTGCTGTACCATCTGGGAGTAAGAGAGAGCTTTGATATGAAGGAAAATGTTCTGTTGTACAATGATGTTGATCCGGACGCTACTTTGAGGCTTAAAGTGAGTTTAATTTTTGTTCATTTCTATGTTAGGACTTGAGACAAAGAGTTACAGATTATAATTATGAATAGTGATTCTTTGAGTCTTGGTGTTTACAACACTAAAATTAAGTTAAAAAACTAAAACCCGACTACGGAAAAAAACACACTCTGAAAAGGATAAAACAAGAAATTTTCTCATTTCAAAACAAATACATTGGTATACATGCAA
>LGAG01001922.1:285589-299498 GCA_001278395.1 Lerema accius
AAATGTTGTTGGGATGGATGTGGAGAAGCTGCCTGCAAAGGGTGATGCGCTAATTAAAATTAACCCTGTATATGTATAGAAGGTTCAAAAAATTTTTTCCAGTGTATTATGTATGTTCATTTCCTTGTCATGCTCTACAGCCTAAATAGTTACGGATTTTAATATATTCATGTCCCTAGATTCGTCTACAATGTGGGAGTGACATACATAATTTTTCCCATTACGTCATCTCCAATACCCAAAAAAATTAAGCAATCGGAATTTTAATTTTTTAAATTGTTATCATTAAAAATGACTTGTAATTAAATTTTTTTCCAGGTACAGACAAGGTTTTGAAGTGCAGCCAAATGAATACGCGGGAATTAACTTGGCCACGTTGCTGGTCATAGCTGGAAACGATTTCAAAGACTCACAGGAATTGCAGCATATAGGTATGTATTACTTACTAATAATAAAAATGAATTACATTTAATTACTGAAATTAAGTCATTGATGTAGGTAGTTAAAATAGTCACGTATAGCAGTTTAAATAAGTTAAAAAATCTTTGCCTTTAATATTAATTTTTATGTGCTTTAATTTGTAAATTTTATTCCATTTTTTTCTTAATTTTTTTAATGTTTTGATCTTTAATCGAATTTTCGGAAAAATTCGATAAAATTGTATACAGAGTGTATCTAATACTACTACAATCAATGCTGAAAATCAAAAAATATTTCAAAACATTGATAATAAAAAAAAAATACTTTTGTAAAGTATTTATATACCAATATATTGAAAAAGTAAAAAAAAAAATCCCACGCATATACACTAAAATACATATTTTTTTAATTTCCAGGTAGAATTTTAAATCATTTAATAGGTAAAAAAGGCAGCCTTTCCTCTCTAAAAGACTATTGGGATGTGGCTACTTTCTTTGAGATCTCGGTCCTAGCTCAAGACTACGTGAAGGCGATCCAAGCAGCAGAATGTATGTTTAAGTTAAAACCGCCCAATTGGTACCTAAAATCTACTATAGGAAATATTGAGTTAATTGACAGGTAAAATATGTGTTTTTTTCCTTTAAAAATATGTAGTAATAAAATGTATACATACATTTTACATAATATAATTATAATGTGTAACGTTAAAATATTTCCGCATATGTGTTTGCTTAGTTATAGAACAGTTACAAAAATTTGAAAACAAAAAAAAAATTAAAAAAAAGTTAGCAAGTCGTTTTAAATTATTTTGAGGTCTTCAAATGCTTTATAAACTCTTTGTGATTTACCAATATTTTAAATTTTTTTTAAGGTTTCGTAAAAAGAACGAAGACTTCTCTCCCGAGCAGCAAGTGTTTCAATTCTGGATGGAGTTCTTTGTGGAGGCCACTAAAAGCAACTGTGAAAATATTATACGATTCCCGGTATTTTTTGCTAACTATTTATATTAGTTATTTAAATTTTTGTAATATTTTTAACTGTCACTCTTAATATTTATCACTTTATAGCACTTTGTTACGTAACACCCTGTATATTACTATAAATTCAAATTCAAATTATTTATTTCGTCTTAGGAACTAATAGCTCACTTAACGAACGTCAAAAATTTAAAATAATCTAAATAACACAAAATGAATTTTAAAAGTAAAAATATAAACCATGTTACAATAAAACTTCCTAAAGTCTCGATAAATCGTCCCATCAATCCAGGTGTTGATCCTGGAGACGAGCAAGGTGTACATGCCGTCGTACGTGAACGTGAACATGGGCGCGGAGCAGAAGTCGGTCGAGATACTGAACCTGTGCCTGGACGCGCTGCGCGGAGACTGCCGCCAGGTGCACCGCTGGCTATTCACCTCCGACATGATACGGACGTACAGGTATGTCGACGTACATACACACATGTAGGTTGTACAGGTACACGTGAGTGTACCTTACATGTATGTGAATACACACAGGTTCTGCAGGTATACTCACATATATACAGGTATACAGATATATGATAACTAATATACATAAAATTTTACATACAGGTTTTACATGTACACTCAAATATTATGTGTTTATTAGATACTGTAATACGATGAGCTTAAATAATTATGTATTATTTAAGTGACACCTTGTATACATACAGGGTGTCCCGTAAGTTATAAGTCTTAGTTTGATTTTTAAAAATTTCGACCCTTTTACTCTATTTTTTCTTGCTAAGGCCTCAATATTTCATTATTTATTTTATTTAATTTCTGTAAGAAAACTGCTCTTTCATATCAAAGCATCCATTTTTACCCTGTATTTTAATAGTTATTTTTTCTGTATTTTTTATTTTACGAGCCTAATAATTAGATTCTTTGTTACCCCTGTTAAAAAGCTGAATTACTCCCAAGGGGATTAATTAATAAAAAAAATAGCCCCGCGGGGATTATTAATAAAAAAAAATTGCGCCCAGGCTAGGAATCTAGTTTTTAATAGCTACGGAATTAATTGTTAATTATCAAATTAAAAACGTTTTCAGTCTATACAAACGCGATGAGAGATGTCTATTTCTATACGTCAGCGAAAACTCCGATGATTTTCAAATATTTCTACCGTCGCAAGCATTTCGTCAGCATCTCTACGATTTATTGGGAGAGTTGACGGCCGATCATGAGAAGGTTGCTGATTTGGATACTAGTGTCATGCAAGACCAATTGAAGGTATTTATAATTACAGCTAATTATTTATACAGTGAAAAAATTGCGTTAAAACTGGGCAAGAAATGGGTATACCTCGTTTTTTTCGTCGTAATTTAAAATGTAAACAATCTTACAGTGTCTTTTTATTGTAATTATCGATTTAAAAATAAGACAGACACAAATAAAAAAATTAAAGAATAAGCAATAATTTATTGTTAAAATAAGTTTCTGTATACTTCTAAATATTTTTATTAATAAATGAAATAAATAAAAGTAGTGCCAAGATTGTTTACTTTTTAAATCACGACGAAAAAAACGAGGTATACATAATATTTAACGTTGAGCCCTTAGTGTTACACCCTGTATATTTTTGAAGCGAAAACTGCTTGCATTATTGTGATTTGAAAGTCGATGAAACAAAAAAGCGACAGTAAAAAGAGACAGAAAGATAAATTACACGAGAAAATGAGATAGAAAGTATTATACAGTGGTTCTACTTGGCTACTAGATGGCAGCACAGGAGTTTCTTACTAGCGACATCTATTATTATTTATTATACTACTTGACCCGCCCTCGCTTCGCTTCGGCGTATCTTTTACCATTCGTGGGAACAAAAACGTTTCCGTAAACAAAATGTATTTAAGATTGTTGCCTGAAATGATTAAATCAAATACTATTGTATGTTTTTTTCAATATGGCTGACCACGTCTGTCAGTTACGTCAGTTAGAGAAGTCCAATACGAACTTTAAATTGTAATAACTTTTGATAGAGTGGACTGATTTAAATACAATAAAGCCTAAATAACGCCCCAAGTTCAGAATTATTAATGTATTTCATTCATTGTTCTATCAAATCAGCTATTTTGTCGTGATGATCTTTCAAACACACAGACAAATAGAGCCCCCCCAACTTTCAACTTTATTATTATATGTATAGATATTGAAATGTTATCAATTTCAGTTCGAATACGAGTTAGACGATTGTAACAAGCGTGTGGTACTGGGTAAAGGAACGTACGGAGTAGTGTATGCTGCCAGAGACCTCAATACTCAGGTCAGAATAGCTGTGAAAGAGATCCCAGAGAAGAATCTGGGAGATGTGCAGCCGTTACATGAGGAAATATTGCTGCATTCACAGTTGAGACATCGGAATATAGTGCAGGTATGTTGGTAGAAGTTATAGGCTGTAGTCGTAGTCAATAGTTATAGTCGGTAGTCAATAGTTATAGTCGGTAGTCACAGTCTGTAGTCAGAGTCAATAGTCAATAGTCATAGTCAATAGTCTTTGTAGCAGTAATCAGCAATCACTTCATGTCTGATTATATTAATTGAATATAGTATGTAAAGATTTCTGTAAGAATCGAATTTCAATATAAGAACAGTTTGTTTTTGTATGTCAAAAGAGGTTTGTATGTGAATCGTATCTTTGTTGTATGGATATAAAAAAACCGGCCAATTGCGAGTCGGACTCGCGCACGTAGGGTTGGGTTCCATACCATTATCTATAAAAGAAAATCACGTTTATTGAAAAAAAACACTTATTGTATGGGGACCCCCCTTAATATTTTAATTTTTTTTATTTTTAGTATTTATTGTTATAACAGCAACGTAAATAGATAATTTGTGATTTCTGTGTTCTATAACATGTTAACAAACAAACAGACAGCTGGGGCTGAGTAATAGGGTCCCATTAATACCTTTTAGGTATGGAACTGTAAATAACAGTACCTAAAGAACATACAAACATGTTTACAAACATTAACACATAAAACAATATTAATAAGTTGATAGAATTGAATTAATAAGGACAATTATAATTTCAGTACCTAGGATCAATATCGGAGGACAATTACTTCAAGATATTCATGGAGCAGGTCCCAGGGGGGTCACTTTCAGCGCTGCTGAGGTCGAAATGGGGCCCTTTGAAGGAAAATGAGGCCACTATAGCTTATTATACTAAACAGATTTTAGAAGGTATGTTTTATTTTTTTTATTTTATACTTTTTACTCGATTGTACTAGAAGGGGAGTAATGTTTTTATGTGAATGTGTGTGTATGTATGTATGTCTATCGTCTTAATAATTATGTCAGTTTCCATTGGATATGTCTCCATTGAGAGAACATCATACATACTTGTATGATGTTTTTTTTTGACATTTCGTAATCTCAAATACGAAAGAATGAATTGTCCTGAATGTAATTCTAAATGAATAATTTTTATTAGTATTTTTACATTTATTTCGTAAATTTTTAAGTTTATTATTAAAAGTCAAAAACAAAAGAAGTTGACTTTACATAAAAAAATGAAATATTAAAGTTTTTAACATTCGATTGGAATTTCACAAGTTTGCACAAAAAGCTATATTTTGTATATTTAAACTGAAAAATACATTTTTCCTTCCAACTACTTACTAACAACGCACGATTTATCGGCAGGTCTAAAATACCTTCACGACCAAAAAATCGTGCATCGCGATATTAAAGGCGACAACGTGTTGGTCAATACGTACAGCGGAGTGGTCAAAATATCTGACTTCGGCACTTCTAAACGATTGGCTGGTCTATGTCCGTCCACGGAGACATTTGCGGGTACTTTACAGTACATGGCGCCCGAAGTTATTGATAAAGGACAGAGGGGATATGGTGCTCCTGTAAGTATATATATATATATATATATTTATTATAAACTAGTGGACCAGCCCTCGCTTCGCTTCGGTGTACCTCTTACTCGTTATCTTGCGGTAACAAAATGTAGAGTACATTTTATTAGGACTCTTCAGTCTTTATATAAGTAGTTAAGAAGCGTTGTTTGTTGAGTCGCTTAAAATTATGCTTCTGAAAAAAAAGGATTTATAGAAAAGAAAAACACTATTAAATACATCTAGTACCTTAGTATTTTTATTAAGTATCTTCTGACATGACATTATTGTTTTTTTTTTTAATTTTTTATATAAATTAAATTTGTGATGTATAATTAGTGATAATTTATGATTATAGTAAAGTAGACAAAGTAAAAGCTCACATTTTAACTGCACTGTTTTTTTTAAGATTAGATTTTGATTACTTCAGAAAACTTTTACAAATCCAAGTGTTAAAAGTTATGCAATATTGTTAATTAACATGAGACGTAATAAACTTTGTAAACACAAAAACAATTGTTATATTATGCACTCTGTGTCAAGTGACAGTAGATTTTTTTTGTCTACACACTATATACTATACATTTTAATTATTTTTAATTTTCAATTTTTTTTAATGTTTTTTTTTATGCCATAATCCTTCATTATGTACTTTTAAAACGCATTGGGAATTCCTGTAATGTTATTCGTAAGCTATGAAATAAATAATTAAATTAAATTAATATAAAAAATATATATTTTCAGGCGGATATTTGGTCGTTGGGTTGTACCGTAGTAGAAATGGCGACAGGAAATCCACCGTTCATGGAACTTGGGTCTCCACAGGCTGCCGTCTTTAAGGTAATAGATTTTATAGTTTTTTTAGGGTTCCTTATCCAAAGGAAACAGTAACCGAGGCCTTATTACTAAGACTTGTTCGTCTGTCTTTCCGTTTGTCTATCTGTCTAACTGTCTGGCTGTGTGTTTCGTCGTTTGTTTACAGAAATTGAAAAAAAACAAGTTTTTTATTCGAAATTTTTAATTAAAATTCAAAGCTTCTTTTTCAGGTTGCATTTAATTTAAATTTGATCGAACATAAAATATATCAAATACTTTTCTGTTTTATTTTCCATATTTTTCCGTATTTTTTTCTATTTTATTGATAAAAAACATGAAATATTTCATATTTATTTTTCTTGAAATTTTCCAATAAAACTTGGATAAAAACGAAGGAATTTGAATAAAACGAAAAACTTTCCCGGTTTTTTCAACGCTGGTCTGTCTGTCTGTCTGTCACCAGGATGTATCTCATGAACCGTGACAGTTAGACAGTTGAAATTTTCACAGATATTTTTCTGTTACCGGTATAACAGGATTTTACTGAAAGTAGAATAAACACGCGATTTTTTCGTCGTTTTTTTTTAAGATACTGGTACGGAACCCTTCGTGCGCGAGTCCGACTCGTACTTGGCTGGTTTTTTTATAAAACCAATATTCACTTTAGTTATATTAAGTTGTCCATAAATTATTGTCAATCTTACGTGTCAAACTCCACGTGTGTATCAAACTTCACACTAACCATCAAATACGATGACACTTGTTTGACAAACTCGTAGTTTGACAAGCAACTATACCTCGTTTTTTTCGTCGTCATTTAAAAAGTAAACAATATTACAGTGTCTTTTTTATGTAATTATCGATTTAAAAATAAGACAGACACAAATATAAAAAAATTAAAGGATAAACAATAATTTAATGTTAAAATAAATATCTGTATACTTCTAAATATTTTTTTAAGTTAATGAAATAAATAAAAGTAGTGCCAAGATTGTTTAACTTTTATATCACGACGAAAAAAACGAGGTATACATCACTTAATCTCCACCCTCCTCCAATCTCACTTAATACCAACATAACATACATACATACATACATACATATTACAGGTTGGTTATTACAAAATGCATCCGGAAATTCCCAGCGAATTGTCAGTGAAAGCTAAAAACTTCATACTGCGGTGTTTTATACCCGATCCGGAGAAAAGAGCGACGGCCGCTGAACTATTAGAGGATCCATTCCTTAGCGAGTGAGTATTGGTAACTTCATTTACTAGAGATTACCCTATTTACTAGAGATTACCCTTTTTACTAGAGACTATCTTATTTACTAGAGATTACCTTATTTACTAGAAATTACCTTATTTACTAGAGATTAACTTATTTACCAGAGATTACCTTATTTACCGGAGATTAATTATTTACTAGAGATTAACTACTTATTTACCGGAGATTAACTTATTTACTAGAAATTAACTTATTTACCAGAGATTACCTTATTTACTAGAGATTAACCTATTTACTAGAGATTAACTTATTTACTAAAGATTAACTTATTTACTAAAGATTAACTTATTTACTAAAGATTAACTTATTTACTAAAGATTAGTCTAAATTAGTAAAAAATACATTAAACGTTACACCAATTACTAAAGGTTACCCAAATGTTTGTAGATCACCTTCATTACTAAATATTACCCTAAATTACTAAAGCGTGCTACTAAACCATACAAAAAATATAAAATAAATAGATACATAAAAAGTTATTCATAGATAAGTTGATATATTTTGATTAATGTTTTCAACAGTATGATTCTCTTGTTATCTAAGACAATAGTTGGCAAACAATCAAATGATATAAATAATACTACTCAAATTAACTTTTCATTTTCTTCATAACACATTTACAAACGCGATTGTTTAATTAAATAATAATATAATTGAATTATAATCCAATTTATAAGAAAAATAAAATTGTCAATTTTTCAAAATCATTATTAGAAATTTTTGTATTAATAAGCGATTACCGAATTGTAACGAGTTTTTAGCAAATTTTTTTTTTCAAAAATGTTTTTTATTTTTAGAAAGAAAAAGTCGACAACGCGTTTGGGGAATAGTGTTGATTATAATAGAAGTATATCAGTACCGGCTGATAAAGTTCGTCCGTCTGTCGCACAGAAGAAAATATCTGAGCCTAGTATTATGGGGACATTGCCTAGTTCGCCGGAAATCGAGTAAGTTATAGACCTTATTACTATAGAATTAGAGTTCAATTTTGTCAGCATGGATTTAATGATTTAAAAATCACACTAAAATTTAAAAAAGTTGATGCAGTGAATGTATTTAGTGTATTGAATTTGACAACATTTCTTTTTTTATTTTAATTAAATGTTTTTTTTGATGTAAACGTCTAATGACGTCATATTGACAATAAAAAAATAAAATTGTTGTCAAAGATCTGTTAACAAGTCACTTTCAATATTTGTTTTATTCTTTTTTTCTTATTTTTTAAATGCAAACACATCAGTATCGTTCAGCCGAAAAATGACGTCTATTTTTTTAAATTATGAAAATAGATAGGAAAATATTTTTTTTTACTTTTTTACTTTTGAAATGTTGTCAATATATTAAGTCACTTATTTATTTGCATGACTTATACCCTTAGAAATTATAAGTGTTGAAATATCCCATCGTATATTTTATATGGGAGGTATAGTTTTTTGTGCATTGTGATGTTTATGCCATGTATCATCATACATAGTGTGGTGAAAGGGACG
Organism: Lerema accius; assembly: GCA_001278395.1. Classification (NCBI taxonomy): domain Eukaryota; kingdom Metazoa; phylum Arthropoda; class Insecta; order Lepidoptera; family Hesperiidae; genus Lerema; species Lerema accius. The sequence goes on from LGAG01001922.1 coordinate 294,472, forward strand.
CTTATTAGCGACATATAACCATTTATATGTTTTTACGTATTTTTAATATAAAAAATCGTGTTTTTTTTGTTTGTTTTTTTATATTTTATGGGTTTTAGAAAAGTCACAAATAAATATGTGAGTGTTTTAACACGGATTTGTTTTTAACACATCATTTGCAATGAATTTAGATGTTTTTTAGTTACATTTGTCATGTTTTAGTTACAATAGTCAGATTATTATTTTTGGTTATTTAGTGTTATTGCATTGTAAAATGTATGTTGATGAATGTTAACCAAAAATACACTTTTCACTTTATTTTTTTTAACACTTAACATAAAGTAAAGTTCAACAAAATGTTTTTTTCCTATCGTCAAGGGTTAAAATTATCCAAGTTAACCCTAAAATTACTAGGGAAATAAGGATTACAACCAATCATGGGTTGTATCTCTTCTCCGCTACAATGGAAATACTACCTAAAACCCGTATTGATAACCCGATCTCAACCTAAGATCGTCCTCTCAAGAGTCCTTTTGCTTAGCAATTTTACTCTAAAACTAGCCTTAATCATCAAATAGTCGTATAAAATCGGATCTTGAGATCGCGATCTCAGGTTGAAACCGGCTTATTAAGCCCTAAAATCATGTTTCATAAGACGATCTCACGCTGAGATCATCATCTCAAGAGTCGATTCGTGTAGAGCATATTATGAGTTTAAAAACTGCTGGCCAAGTCTATTCAAAAATCGGTCTTGAGATCGCGATCTCACGCTGAGATCATCATCTCAAGCGTCGATATTTGTTTGGCAAAACCGCCTCAACCATAAAACTGTATAAAATCGGATTTTGAGATCGCGATCTCAATCTGAGATCATCATCTCAAACGACGATTTGTTTGCGAAAGCCGCCTTAACCATAGAACTGAAAAAGTCGGATCTTGAGATCGCGATCTCAGGCTGAGATCGGCTTATTAACCCTAAGCCCAAATCTTTTCCCCCCGTCAAGGGTTAAATCGATCCGGTCGAACCCTACAATCACTAGGACTGCTTCTTCGATGCTATCACCGATCTTGATTTATCCACCGGACCTATCTAATAGCAGGTAATACATTACATTATTATCACACTGATAGAATAATAATACTCATAGAATACTATATTTTTGTTAACAAAATTGTTAGGTAACTGATTCACGTACAGACTTACAACGTACAGTTTAAAGCCCTTGTCTCAAATAGACGGTGAATCAATATAGCATAGAGTTTTGACGTGAATTCATCTTTTAATTTACTGTAATACGGGGACAATCGTAAAAAACTAATTACAAAATCAGGGAATTGTTAAAAAAAAATAATCTGTACCATAAACTTATTCACGTACAACACAACTTTTTGTTTTGAAATGTACATGTAAATGTATAGCTTGAACCTAATATTTATTTTTCAATCGTCATTATCAATTAATTTATTCGGTTAATAAAACGATGTTATTGTAAGTATTAATATAGTGGAATTCAGTTGTATATAGTCTTAACTTAAAAAAAATGGATAATAAATAGTTTTTTTTTGTTAGGACGTGCCATTTCTAAGATCATTTACTTTTTTCATTATTTTAGTGTTTTAAAATTTTGTCACAGAAATTAGTCCAATTTTGAGTGAATATTGAATTCTATGAGATCTAATTAGTCACTTTTAATCACAGTTTTTATGTTGGTATGTTTTGCACACAATGCCGATACGCACTTAGCTTTTATACACTTATACTAAAGTTCATTTCAGTAGAACTTAGTAATCATTAAAACTTAAAATAATATCTACATAAAAATCTTTAGTATTCACAAGCTAGTACCCGTATAGAAAACCAACTAAAATACTTAAACTATATACTACTTACCTAATAAATTACGTTATTAAATAATAACTAATTACTAGTAAATTAAAGTTTTCTTCTACACCTATATTATACTCTCTTAGATTTTAGTTATCGAATAGATTCTGATAAGGAAGTCTAAAATCAATTTATTGTAGAAATTAGTTGTTGATTATTTTAGAACTTATCAAATGTAGTAAGTAACATTATCAGTTATAATTATCAGCCGTATCAGTCATCAGTATAGTTACTGACAAACTCTAAAACGGGCTTTTTAAATTGTGAATACTATAAGTAAATCCAAACGAATACTGTTCTTTGGATAGAGAAATAATATCGAAAAGTCTACCAAGTCAAATAAAATTCATATTCCTAAGTTCTATTGAAAGGGAACAAACACTTTTACGTATAGCATATAATTCACAGCCATTTTATGTAATACAAACATTTTAACAAATATACTAACGCTTCGACGAAAAATCTAACATATATTTCTAACAGGGATATACTGTATAATATACAGCTTTATACAATTTAAAATGTATGTGAAAATATATGTAAATGTATAGAAATGTATGTGTTTTTGTAGCACAATGCCGAATACTCCTTCAACTGATGAAATGGATAATAATGATACTATATTGAATAGAAGAAGTTCGTCTGGCGGGCTACTGTCACCTGAGGTATGGGTTAAACACACACACACACACACACACACACACACAAACAAAGTTGCACATATTATACACATAAACAAACACGCACGCACACAGACAGAGACTTCATATATGTATGTTACGGCTAACTGGCGAATATAGGAATCTCAAAACAGAACCAAAATGCTTAACTGAACTGAAAACCTAGTTTAAAATCTAAGATTTCCTACGAAGTGTGTGCTATGAAGAATATACATAACTAGAAGTCGCTGGCGGCTCCGCCCGCGTAATTTTCCCGTTTCTGAAACATTTTTTTTTTGCTGCTCCTCTCCTATTTATCTTAGCGTGATGTTATATAGCCTATAGCCTTCCTCGACAAATGAATTCTTACACTAAAATAATTTTTCAAATCGGTCAAGCAGTTCCAGAGATTAGCGCGTTCAAACAAACAAACAAACAAACTCTTTAGCTTTATATTATTAGTATAGATAATATACATTTTTCCAGGTTGACATGACAAATGTTCCTCGTTCATCAGTAGATATAGAACATGACGGGTTTTATCTTCTTAAGAAGGACTCTCAGCGAAGACTTACTTTGTCGCGTGTTCTACAACAGGACAGCGAGAAGATATGTTCTAAATGGATGTTGACTATACAACAGGACTTTGGAAATACTGTTCTGACTCTGGTAAGGACTTTCAATGTATATTTTATGTTAGAAAACACAAAGTTGATTTATATTTCAGTATACTATAACTTAGTAATGATTGATAAAAAAGTAACAAAAAAATTGACAATTAAAAAATTATGTGACTCTCATAATGACGACGAATATAATCTAATGACACTTTATTATGTAGAAGTCCGTAAATTAAATCCTGTAAAATGTACCCAAAAAATTGACATACATACATACATACATACATCACGCTTGAAAAATATTACCCTCTTGACGCCAGTAGTGTAAATGAGAAAGTAACTATTTGTCTGTTAGTCTTTATGGCTAAACCGAATATGATAAAATTTGGTCTGAAAATAGTGTAGTTGGTAGTATGTAATATAGTAATTTGCGTTATACATCGGGGTGAAAAACAACATTGCTGTAAATATTAATTTAAATGAAGATTAAACAAATTATTTATGCTTTTGTATATTTTATGCTGCTAGAGGATGCATCGTTTACACGTGAGCTTATTTTGATTTTAATTAATTTTTAATTTATTTTTCGTTTTTTTTTGCATTCAAGAAATAAATAGTAACATTTTTTTTTATTTATTTACATTTTCGTTTTATTCAAAAGTATTTAGTTTTTAAAAGTCTAAACTTTCTTATTTGACCACAAAAAGACTACACATTTTTATTATTGTTTCTCTAACATAATCTATTAATTAACATTATAAGTCTTGGTCGAACTTCGACCACGAACTAAGACTTTAAATATGATCATTAATTGATTTTCTTACAGTATAGTCTACTAACAGACATAAATCATGGTCGAATTTTGACCACAACTTATCACTATTCAACATCATTGTTACAGACTCACTTAGAAACCCTGCGTTGCGCGCTAAAAGACTACATAATGGACCAAAACCGATCAGTTATCGAGCAAGCTATAACTACTCTCAAAGAAGAGCTAGACTTCGACTCGAATGCTATAAACGAGCTCCATTCAGCTATATACATGTTTCAAGAAGCTGTCAATGTTGTGTTGAGGATGCATAGTATAAAGCCACATTGGATGTTTGCACTCGATAATCTAGTTCGGAATGCTGTTCAAGCTGCTATTACTGTGTTGTCTCCGGGTAAGGATGTCTGTCTGTCCGTCTGTTTGTCTGTCTTTGTTATATTGAAGTGCGGGGGAGTTTCTTTCCCCGCTTTTTCTCCTCCATGTCAAAGCACCTTATGAAGTGGGAGTAGATTAAAAAAATGACGTTTATAAGTGTATCTTTGATATCTAAATGAATAAATGATTTTGTATTAGAATTTGAAGTAGAGTTATATGTTGTATATCTATGGTACAATAGCATAATAATGTAATGTAGCATTTCATTTTAAATTTCACTTTACTTTGATGTTTAGTTGGTCTTTGACTTTACTTTTGATTTCAACTTTACATTCAATTTTACTTCTCTCGTTAATTTTACCTTATACTTTCATTTTACCTTTGACTTTTACATTACCTTTTACCTTTATTTTATCTTTAACCTTCACTTCAAATTTCACGTTCCTTGTCACTTAAATTTCACATTTCAATTTACCTATTATTTTGATTTTACCTTTCACTTTAACTTTATCTTTTATTTTGACTTCAACTTCCACAATCACTTTGACTTCAATTTTGACTATTACCTTAACTTTCACTTTAATTGTAATTTTCACTTTATCTTTTATTTTGTCTTTAACTGCTACGTTCCTTTCTATTTCCACTTAAACTTCCACCACTTAAACTTCCACTTTCACATTACCCCCCACTTAACATTCACCCCCCACCCTCAGAGCTGGGCGCGAACCTGGCGGGCG